>JAHWFO010041365.1:1138966-1151463 GCA_023313115.1 Rhysida immarginata | reverse complement strand
TTATTATACTATGTTGAGCAGATGAAAAAACCCACAATTAAGACATTTATCCAATCGGGTTTGTGGAGTGTCTCAAAAAAAAAGAAAAAAAAGAAAGAAAAAAAAGAGGCACCTATGTCCCTTTTTGACACGGTGCGTCGCTGCATCTCTGCTGTTTAATTTTTAAAACCTGCACAGTTTGTATAGTAAAAAAATGGTTGCCCCCAGCTCCAATGCACTGGTTACATCTTCGGATAACTGAGCTGGTAGCTGCCAAAATCTGGTCGAGTGTAATTGCTCGACTACAAACTTGAATGGATGCAATGAGCCCATCTCTAGTGGTTGGTGGATTGCTGTAGACCTCCTCCTTCAGTGTTCCCCACAGAAAAAAATAGACAAACGTCGATATCTCACACACGATCGAAACTAGATGTAATGTTTATATGACATTTTTTGTTCCATTTGAACCATACAATATTCCTAAACAATTTTGCTGGATAAGTTTGGGTCACCCTGTATATAATATATATATTTACATATTATATATATTTTATTATTTCATTGAATCAAACCCAAAGGGCTGGATTTAAAATAACGCCGTTCACAAGTCGTCTTTTATCGGTTAAAATGAAAGTATTAACGTTGTTCTGCCCGGACAGTGGCGTCTCGTCCATAGGGGCTGCAGCCCCTCCAGCTTAAAATGAAGGTTACATTTTATTATCATTGTTCTTAATTTTGTTTATGTATTTGTCTAAAAACCATTATTTTCTTGTTTGTGATACAATACCACTCGAAAGCAAATTTTGTAATTATAGTTGTATTTTGCGAGTAAATTTTGTATTTTGCCCGTGTGCTATGCGAGTTTGGGCTAGAATCATGTTTTTTTCCACTAGAATGGTTAAGATACTCAACATTGGGGCTGCATTCAATAGAGATCGGGTATACTGCGTGCGCGACATCTGTGGGGCATAAAACGAAACTACTTGAGGAGCGATTCTCCACACATGCTTGTACATGTAACTGCTCGTAGCTGCTTTTGTTTAATTAAGTAGAGATGGCAAATTTAATAAAATATGGGTTCCAGTGTGTGAAGTTTGAATTTCTGAGACTTGCTGTAAAAAGATTGAACCCGCAAAGAACCCGAAAGATTGAACTTGTCTGTTGAAAGATGAAAGCAATGCTTTCGGAAAACGTTTGCAGGTTGTATTGTTTCATTTTGTATTCTGTTGTGGTTAAAGAGTCTTTTTTATTTCAATTTATCCATTATCATTATCCACATAAATTATTATTTTATTTATTTATTTATTTATTTATTTATTTATTACTTTTTATAACATTAACCCCAATGACGTATATTAAAGATAGACTCCGAATCCTATTGTTAACAGCGGCAAAAAGTGAAGCAAATTGAGCCATGATAGTTCTGGGCAGGAGTGAGCCGTGGAGTAATTAGCTGTCTGGCTGCTTTGTTTTTGAAGATTTTGGGCCCCGAGGAATTATTAATTCAAAACCATTATTCAAAGTTGTTCTGCGTACGACTGTACAAACAGACACGAAAATGGATCAGGAATCATTTTCCACAAAAATAAATCAAAATACGTAACTAAAATGAAAATACGTTACTGAAAGACAATCGACACGAAATTGAAATTGAAACCATGATCGAAAAATTGTTTATAAAATATAATAAAATACTTCAAATACAAAGTAAACGAAAAGATAAACTTATCACTCCGTGATCGGCGTGTGAAAGAATTATTAATCAGATACTCTCGTGTTTAGCCATGTGTTTTGTATCATCTTCACTCACTTTCAGCCATGACAGTTCTGGGCATGGAGCTTCCCAAGTTGCTTCAAGTTACAACAATAGGATTCGGAGTCTATCTTTAATATACGTCATTGATTAACCCCCATAAAATGTGAATCATTACGGCAAGCATCGTAGCTGACGAAAAAGATAGCCCCTGACATTGAAAAGTCACCTGATCTTTTTAGTCGAAGCAACAATGTAAACTTCATTGTTTCTAACAAACGAAAAAATGCTGATTGCTAAAATCTAAGATGGAAACAACGAAGATTACATTGTTGCTTGGACTAAGATGGTCAGGTGACTTTTCAGTGCCGGGCCGTAACCACCGAGAGAGAAGGCCTCTGCGATGAAAAGTAATACATTGTTACATCATCATAGTTAGGACAAATTTATGGCTTATTATTGGTAGAAATACGAATAACAATGCCCTATTTATGATGATGTAACAATGGGTATTACGTTTCATCGCAGAGGCCTTCTCTCTCGGTGGTTACGGCCGGGCTTGTCCATCGGCCTCGGTGGCTCAGTGGTTGCGTGATCGCTTCTGATGCCCGAAGACGTGGGTTCGACCCCGGCCGAGGACGACGAGGATTTTTTCAGGGATAAAATCCTCCGATCACGCATTTCCTTCGGAAGGGAAGTATAGCCGTTGGTCCCGTGTAGTCGTTTGCTGGCTGCACGTTAAAGAACCCTTGCTAGGCAAAATTTGCGGCCCCTATAACGCCGTCCTGAAATGATCATAGCAGTTGAAAAGGACGTTAATACCAAACAAACCAATACCAAGCAAATTTTCATTAACATATCTTTATTTAATGATGTCATTAAATAGTGGACAAACTCATGATGTTGGACAAAAGTAACATTTTGAGAAAAATGCTCTGAAAGTTCTGAAACTGAATTCAGACAAAAAACACATGTTAGAAATATTTAATAATTTTTATTTATATTAATTGGGGTTATGTAGAACTAATTACGTTGGGCGATTGATAAATAAGGTCTCCATGGCTGTAACTTTTTTTATTTGTTAACCGATTTTCAAAATTCTTTTTGTATCTTATACTCACATTTGTCCTCTATGTAATGCACTATTCACTTTTCGACATAGTCCCCATTCCTTCCCAAGCATTGTGCCAACGCGTGACCAGTTGGGTGAACCCGTCGGAGAGGAATTCCGGAGTTGTTGTCGACACCAGGATTGAATGGCAGCGTTTACCTTGCCGTCTGAACCAACTCATGTCCCTTAAGGGGCTCTTTCTTCTTTGGGAAGTGGTGAAAGTCGCAATGTGCAAAGTCCTTAATTTTTGAACTGCAATTTTTCATCTTTGAACTGTAGGCGCTGCAACGCCTCTGGTGTGTGGTGACTCTTGTGCGGGCGGACGTTATCGTACTCCAGAAGAGGGTCCAAAGCTGCCATTCAATCTTGGTGTCGACAACAACTCCGGAATTCCTCTCCGACGGGTTCACCCAACTAGTCACGCGTTGGCGCAATGCGTGGAAAGGGATAGGGACTATGTCGAAAAGTGAATAGTGCATTACATAGAGGACAAATGTGAGTATAAGATACAAAAAGAATTTTGAAAATCGGTTAACAAATAAAGTTACAGCCATGGAGACCTTATTTATCAATCGCCCCTCGTATATAGTATTATTTCCATTGTGTGTTAATATTAAATGTATAAAAATATACAGGGCGCCCCATTTAACCTAACGAATCAAAATAATTCGAAAAATACACATCATGCAAAAAATAACTAAATACGTGTTTAATATTTTTATAAAAGCTATCCAATTATACCAAACTCGACCCCACCCCCACCCCTTAAAGGTGAGAGAGGGGGTAACTTTGAAATCCTTAATTGGAACCCCTATTTTTAATGACATTTTCAGATTTTACACAACTATTGAGAAATGTTTTATTCGGTATTTTTTCAATTGACCCAACCGTTTAGGAAGTAGGGGCACTGAAGTTTTGAACCCAGTTTTATCGATGAAGACAAAGAGATAGAGGGTGGTTCTTAGAGATATTCCTATTCTACTTTTTGAGGGTCTTTAAGAATTCGAAGTCAGAATTTCAAAACTCCAAATGTTTTTGTACACAAGAAGTATCTGAGCATTCAACCCTTATTACATGTACAGGATAATCCAAAAGTCGTGCACATCCAAATTCGATCGTATCTATAAAAATTGTAATAGTTGAAAAATTTCATCGGCTACCGCAAGATGGCGCCATGGGTATTAACAACAATACATCTAGACATAAATGAGATGTGTATTGAGCCAACACCACCTAGACAGAAGGCCTGCGCACAGAAACATCATGCATTGTTACATCATTATCAGACGGCCAAATTTACGGCTTATTATTGGTAGAAATACGATTAACAATAGCCGCTTTTGTGTGATGTAACAATGTATGACGTTTCTGTGCGCAGGCCTTCTGTCTAGGACAACACCACCTAAGGAGAAGGCCTGCGCACAGAAATTCCATACATTGTTACATCATCATACCTAGTCATAATTTCGGGCTTATCATTGGTTGAAATGCGAAAAAGATGACTATTTATGACGTTTTAACAATGTATGACGTTTCCGCGCTCAGGCCTTGTCTGTAGGTGGTGTTGTCTAGGGGTGCGTTCACTTATTCACTTGGAGTCACTCCGAGTCATTCGGATTCCGTTTCTTTATTTGCTCCGAGTCATTTGTTCTCCGTTTCTTTATTCGCTCGGAGTTAACTCCCTTGACGTCCAACATCAGGGTACGCTTAGAGTCTTTCGGAGTTTGTTTCTTTATTCGCTTGGAGTGCGACTCGGGTTAACTCCCTTAACTCCTGCTTTCAAGTTTGAGTCATCGGAGACAAAAAATTTAATGAGAAGGACGACGCAACAATGAAGAGTGCCAACAAAGTTGCGACTTCAACGATGATTAATTTTGTTACAATGAGATATCGTTTGCGAGCACGTTTGTTAGGAGCTGTGGCAACCACACAAACAAGAGAAGACTTTATTTCTTCAAGCTGGCGCATACGTTGGCCGCCTCTATCTTTCGAAAGTGCACGACCATAGCTTACCATAATTGGTTAGCCTTCCATTGTTGTAGGCTTGGCACGATACAAACGAAAAGTTAGCTTAAATTGATCGAAAATTTGATTCAAGACAATTTCTTCAGCATAATTATTAATTATTAATTTTTATATGCTCAATCTTAGTTCCATCTTTAAGCATGAGGCCACCCTAGCCTCTGTGATAATAAATTAAAATTACAATTATGACCAGAACTTTGTTTTTATAAAAAATAAAAAATATGTTATTGTTTATTCCTGATAATAAAAAATAACTTAATGTTAAAGGTTCCCCATAACCAAAAGTGCCATGGGCACTGCTCATGCTTTTCTGATGCCTCCGGAGGTTGCGAAGAGGGGAAAAATATCTTGAATCGTTCACAAGCAGTGTTGCTAATTTAGCAGGGATGTGTCCAATTTAAAAGCTAATTTTCTTTATTTTGTGCATTATACATTAATTTACGAAGCAGTATAATATGTTTATTTATTAATGAATGATTCTATACTCATTTATAAATGGAGAAGATAAAATAACAAATAATAAGAATATATAATAACAAGTTCACCAATGAATAATGATGAGAGTTTTTGAAGAGAATTGAAGACTTGTTAATGAATGGTAGATGGTTAATGTCCATTGTTAATTTTTATTAAAAATGTCCAACAAAAGACAAGCGCATGAAAAAAAGGCTAAATTAGCAATACTGCACACAAACGATTATAACGACCAAAGTCTTCGATTGTTACGTCGTTGTATTGACTCTGAGCCATGACGCTAGTACTCTGATCACGTGATCACATTGACTCGGAGCATGACTCCGAACGAATAAGTGAACGCACCGTAGGAGGTGTTGATTGAGCCAACACCACCTAGGCAGAAGGCCTGCGCACAGAAACGTCATACATTATTACATCATCATCAAGCGGCTAAATTTAGGGCTTATTATTGGTAGAAATACGATTAACAATAGCCGCTTTAGTGTGATGTAACAATGTATGATGTTTATGTCCGCAGGCCTTCTGTCTAGGTGGTATTGATTGAGCACACAGGGAGGAGGGAAGGGGGCACACGACGCTTGCAGTAGCGCCTTGGTATTGCTTCGTGAACATGTTGTTTTCCCAAGAGCAAAGAGTTTTCATTGTTCAACATTATTTTGCCGGTGTTGATTTCTTCCTGTGGGGTTATCTTAAAGGCAAGGTCTATAACAACAGGCCCAAAAGACTGGAGGAACTAAAGATGAACATTACAAATGAGATTACCAACATCAGTGTACACAGTGGCCTCCAACATAGCGAAAAGAGTTCGTACTTAAATTTACTGAACAGAGCAGCCATGTGTAATTACTATATCAAATTATATTAATTAGTCGTCTGGTTTTTATTATTATTTCGATGCGCGACTTTTGGATCACTATGTATTTTGAAACTTCGCGCCTAATTGTGAAAATTAAGTGACATCTAGCATTGAGAAATGAAAATGAATGTGAAAAAAAAGATAAAAAAAAACAAAACGTTTATAATGAAACAAGATCCAATCGGTTTTGACCAATAGAAAAGAAAATATAAATTTCTGAATAGCCAATGTTTTTCAATGAATATTGCGTGATACATAGGTGTATACCATAAAATTTTTGAGAGCCTTAGAATTTCCAGAATTGAATAAAAATTTGTATAAATATACCAGAAACTACAAAGAATAGAAATAAGTAAAATAATAAAAAAAAAGTTTTAAATTTTCGAAAAAATTAAATTTGTTTTGCCTTAAGTCTCCCCTTAAGTGTAAATATTTGATAGTATATTTTGCGTAAAATTAAACAGTCAAATGACCTTTTATTTTTGTATATGTATTGTTGAGGTTTTTCATATAATAATTATCAGAAATATTTTAAATTTAGATATAGAGGAAAATAAAGAAGTGAGATGGAAACTCTTTAATGTTGAACATTTTCCTTAACTATCTAAAGTCTGTTTAGTAATTAAATCCTATTTTATCCCTTCATATGATTTTTTAATTATCGTTTAATAATGACCTTCATTTCTATAAGTAATTTGTAAAATGAAAATAATAATCTCTTCATTATTTATTTATTTATTTATTTATTGCAGATAAGAAGAAATGGAAACTTTATCTAACAGTAGTAATCACTTGAGAATCGCTGATGAAATATTTTCTACTGTTCTTAATCTTTTAAGTGGTACAGCTGTCGTTTCGTGTGAAACTTACAACGGTGCTCTCAAATGTACAATTCAAGGATGTTCCAACGGATCGACTTTGACGATCAATTATCAGAAGCAAGACGACAAAATGAAAGTACCAGACACTCTCTACAGTCCGTCTCCTCCTGTCAGAAAAGAAGTGAAAGTTATTAAATGCTCAAAAACCAATATAGCTTTTGTTACAAAGGTGTCTGATGATATAATGAGTAGAATTCCTTCACAACCTGGTAACTTTTCTCATTTCGATAAACATCTAGAAGAACAGAAGAACTGTCTACAAAATGAAAACACCATCTCTTCTGTTATTCCTGCCCTTGTGAATAGAGGACATTCATGTGGTGAAAAAAGTTCTTGGAAACCAGTTCCTAAATATTTCTGTCATCGTTGCGGCATGAGTTTTATACATGAATATAGAAAAAATTATCATGAAAGTACCAACGTTTGCTTAAGAGCATATACTTGTAGAATATGCCACAGAATATTTGAAAGCAAATCAAAACGAGCGTCACATGAAACAACCCATGTTCGTTTTTATCCGAAATCATTGATGGAAAAAAATATGCCAGTAAATAAAAGTAATGCATTTCCATCGGTGCTATACGCAATCACCGGCTTACGACGAACTGAAGATAATAAGATAAATTGTCGTGAAATTGTGGCTTCTGTTTTGAAAGATTCCAAAGAAATCTTGAGCAATGTTAACGGGACCAAACTGGAAAAATTAAATAAGTCAAAGAGAATTTATATTTTAGGACCCCTGACTAAAACACAATTAGAATCTTCATTCATCCGGGAACAGTCTTTATCAAATCTAATTAATCAAGGAATGTTAGTTCGATCCTCTCCTTCATCGCTAAATAGCGGTAATGATTTATATAATCCCATTTCGGAAGAAACTGTAATTGACATTAAGAAGGAACCAGTTTCCCCAGAAGCTCTATTTTTAGCGGATGACGTTAAAAATTCTGTATATAATGCTATCCAGAAATCTGTGGACGAAACTCACAGTTCGATATCTTCTGCAAAACATAACCTAACGGTGCATTCCAAGGAAGATACGGACACATTAAGACTCGTTCCTAAAAATGGATTCAGAAATTCTTCTACCAGTAGACAATGTTCATATTCTTTAAGACGCAAACCTTCTACAACCCAAATAACGCATGAGAAGAAAGTTACTTCTTGTAAGAATGTTCGAAAACGTTACAAGTGTAGTTTCTGCAACAAAAAATTTGCCATTAAAGGAAATAAAGCAGTGCACGAAAGAATGCACACGGGTGAAAAGCCTTTCGATTGTCTCTACTGTGATAAAACCTTCACTCACATTTCCAGCAAAGTCGTCCACGAACGAACACACACGGGAGAGAAACCTTACCAGTGTGGCTATTGCGACAAAAGTTTCTCCAGAACAGGAACTAAAGTCTTGCATGAAAGAATTCACACTGGTGAAAAGCCTTACAATTGTAAGTACTGCGATCAAAAATTTCTAAGAAGTACCGACAAAGCAATACATGAGAGAAAACACACTGGTGAAAAACCTTATCGCTGTCAGTACTGTTGTAAAAGTTTTTTCAGTTGCTCGGATAAAAATGCCCATGAAAAAAGACATACTAATGGTAAACTTTTTCGCGTTAGCAAATATTCTTTATAAAATTACACTGAAAGTTCTTAAGTTGCTAACCCAATAAGATCATGCATAAAAAGTGAAACTTCTTGAAAATTATAACACTGTTGTGCAGAGTTAACCATATATGTAACTTGGTTCTTTCTTAAAATTATTTTTATGTCATGTAGTTGATTTTGTAATATATAAAGGCAACTGTATACCTAATGGCTACCACATTGGGATTTATTCAATGGGTGGTTAGAATAACGTCATCCATTGTCTTAAACTTCACGTCTTCAAAGTAATTCCTAATTTACCTTTAGGAAATTCTATGAATAAAGAGATTTATACTGTAAATTCTTTGATAATCATGTAAAAATTGAAGTTGTAATTATTTTTAACTCTAAATAAAGACGAAAGTAACCTGCTTTTAATAAAATTAAGAATTTAAAAAAAAATGAGAAATTGGGTATATCTAAAAACAACAACGTTGAGGAATACCAAGTTAAAATTCAAAAACAATTTCACCTCAACTATCCAAACTTTTATTTACAAATAAAAAAGAGAAATTATCTTTAAACCTGAGTTAACAATGTTATGTATAAAATGACAAAGCCCGTCATACGACGGGTGCCACAACATGTGACTCTGTATATTCGATTTTAATATTAAAAAAAATTAGAAGAATGTGTCACTTTCTAACAATTGAAATACCGTCAATGTGACAAAGTATCGCTGTACGATGTTTAAAGGACTATATGTTCGAAGAATATACAGGGTGTCCCATTTAAACCTGGTGGACATTTTCTGACTTATTTTGCACCGACTTCTCTTCTCGAACATGGTTAACGGCGTTATAAACTATGCAAATGGAACATTTCTGCACTTGTTATATCTTGAAAATGGAGTAGTTTTGATTCTTCAAACTCATTATCATTTGCCTTTTCTCAGGGTTGAGTGTTTGCCTCTTCCCATGATTTCAAATTAAAACGTCAATATGTATTACATTAAATGAAATATATTAAACGTAAGATATTAACTTCTTTTAAAAATAACTTATTAGAGGTAAAAGTCTCAACAATGTCAGTCTTAAATTCTTTGTCCAGAGGTTTCTTAACAACTTCAATTTCACGATAACATGTGTCGCAGAAATAAGACACTTACTTTACTGCAGATTTTTTCATTCTGATATAACTGGTAAGTCTAGAGATGTTTTAAATTCATTGTATACAACTTAAACACGAATCATGGAGGCTATTCCAAACATTAAACAGGGTGAGAAGTGTGTTCTATTTCTGCGAACGCCTCTATAATTATGTAATACAAGAACGATATTCCAATGAATCTCTCTTGTGACTAGTGTTTCTTATCCTTTTTTGTTCCACGGACCCCTTTGACAATAAAGTAAAGGCCACGGACCCCTGTCTCAGACTCCATAAAGATGGTTTTTCACAATTCTAGGAATGTAACTCTGTGAATTTCGGGGTCCACTGTATCTATCTATCATCACGGACTCCAAAGTTAAGAAACACTGGACTAGATGGATGAAGTAGGTTAAGGCTCGACAAAATATTTCTGTAGTTGTAAACAGTTGACTACAAAGTTTCAAATTCCAGTAGCCCAGTAACAAAAATTCAGTATCCGACATTAATACAGTATTACTAAGTGGGTTACATCGAGTAGAAACAAGTTCCCAATTACCTGTATCCCTTTCTTTTCAGTGAGGTTTATATACATGGAGAGTGCATTGCATAATTAATCCATTCCACTACTTCATTACTAGTTTTGTCTCAAAGTTAGTTATAGAACAACAATGATTGATAAAATGTCCACATCCAAGCAGTTCCTTAGGCATGTTTAGATTTGTTTCTGTACTGAAAATGTGTGTTCACAAGATGTAATAGCCACAGTAACACTGAAAACACTTTGAAGGATAAAGGTCAATGAAGTCGGTCACAAAGCACAATAGACATCCCTGGAACTTCAGCGTTTGTTTGTAGAAAGGCATGCAGCTTTTTTAATTCTACCACTCCACTTTGTCAAGTGGCTACATGTGTAATACACAAATGGCTACCGCGAATACATTCTAGTAGCCACTTTGGAATATTTAGTAGCATTTATCTATCAGTCTAGCGGTTTCGCCAAGCCCCGTAGGTTATACGAGGGACGGTCAAAAAGTTCATAGAAGGCATGAATGTATGAAAACCAAATTTGGTGGAGCCACCAATCTCTCTCCACACAGACTCCCTGCAAAGTCGCACACTTCTGTCATCGATATTTCAGCCGTGAATGCCGTAAATGTAGAAGCCTATCACAAGCCGCAGTAATGAAGTGGCTTCCCACGAAGTGATTTCTTCGTTTTCCTGAACAGGAAAAACTCATTGGGCGCCTGTCTGGCCATATTTAGGAAATCGAATACGCCACCTCGTGGGAGACGATTTAACAGCAATGATAAGGCTTCCTTTCCGAGCAGACGACGGGCTCTACATTTACGGCATTCGCGGTTAAAACATCGATGGTAGAAGTGTGTGATTTTGCAGGAAGTTTGTGTGGAGAGGATGTAAATGTATGAAATTTATGACCACCCCTCGTATCTTGGAAAGGATGGTGAATTAAAATAGCTGACAGCTTGCCAATTCATAATCATAGAAGATTATTTTGAAAGGTGAGAAATGAATAATATTAGAAGACAAATCATACTTATATAATTTTATCAATAATTGTGGGACTTCTTTTCGGTTAGAAGGCGCATGATTTTCCTCAGAGTTCTCGGATAAGCTGAAGATTTAGGGACGGGCATGCGGGTGATTTTCTGTCCACTTATTATTAAAGAGGACAGAAAAATATTCAATTCTAGAGTTCTCCTCCAGTTTTCTTTCGAATATCTGGACCCGGTATTCAATTTGCAACAGCATTTGCCAACATTTTAGAAATATTAGTCATATCCAAGGTGATCTAGAATACAAGGTGGGGGTCAGTTTGCCGGAAGTAGTAAAAATTGCCTTACTGCGCAAGCGTATTTTGACGTCACTAGATGACATCGAAACCTATACCCGCTAAATCGAAACCTCAACAGAAACTAAAACATGGCGGCAATGAAAGCAGTCGTGCGATAGCCACACTTGACGACTCGTTCATTTCCTTCACAATTCTCATCCTTTCTACTATATATTTTAATTAAATAATAATGCCATTATATGAAGGGACTTACGTAATTTATAATTATTGTAAAATGTACTTACGTATTATCTTTTTAATGTGAATACAGGGTTGATGTTAACTATCAGCACATCGCGCGATAACTGATCGTGCGACCAAGGTAAGTGAAATTTACTAAGACCAAATAGAAAAAGGGTTATATATCAGCTCGTTAGAAGGGGAGTGGCTGTCTTTAAAATGTAAAATCATTTACCTTGGTCTCATGTTCACTCGTCGCGCAATGTGCGGATAGTTAAGCGAACACAGAGACAAGGACGATAACGTATTCGCTTCTCATTATCATTAGGCCTAGTTATCATTCCTCGTTAAGATTTCGAAATTGATTCGTCGGAACCGTTGGCAGTTAAGAGACAGATGATAATTTCGATATTATTTCTTAATAACTTTATTTATGCAGGCATTAGGAAATTTTAATTTATAAAATAGTAAGTTTACAAATAAACGTTTCTTCAGAAATCAACGTAAGAGTTTTGTTTTTTTACGTGAAAACGTTTTCTTTTGTGACCAGAATAATGGCTACCGCACACGCCGGAAGTAAAGCCATAAGCCATCCAGTGACGTTGTAACGCTCCGGTTTTACGGACAACGTACAGTACATTAAATTTGTG
>JAHWFO010041365.1:1124856-1138956 GCA_023313115.1 Rhysida immarginata | reverse complement strand
CGACAAAAATTTCGCGCGCGCTTTCGAAAATTTTTGTGGGTGTTACAACGTCACAATACGCATGCGCGTTAAGCACTTCTGACAAACTGGACCTACCTGTTATTCTAGATTACCTTGAGTCATATCCAAGTAAACCTGGTGTTAAGAGTTATACGAGGCACTTTCAAAACAGGCAGTATTTTTCCCCTAAGTAGTGGTCAGTCCACTACGTATGTTCCTTTAAAGATCCCAAACCAACCAGCGAGCACTTCCGAGGCAATCATGCTTATTACCGATGGTTTGGGCATAAAGAACGAGTGTGAGTGATGAATGGTTGACTAAGACGTTGTATGCTGGCCTTGTGGATAGGAAATGTAGAGGAATACCTGAGGTCAAATGGTTTTGAAAGTTTGCATAAAAGGCGAACTTGTATGAAGAAAAGAATGACAGTGACGGAGGCAAGAATTGTATGTAGAGTCAAAGGTATGTGACATTGTTTAATTGAATTAATTTAAAACTAAATTTATTTCTTTTTATGTACTGCCTAAACTTCCAGGAGAATTAAGGCTTTATCATTGGAAGGCCCCTATTTCCTAATTGATATTCCGTTGAGGTATATTCGATAAGAATATTTCATGATGAATATAAGTTTGGCAATTATTGAAGAGACCCGCTGTCTCTTTATCTCTTAATTATGCAATTTTTACCTTCCAATCTGCTGCGAAGCCAACGCCACCTTCAAGCAAAACGATTGGCGGTCTTTGGGATGGGTTTTTCTTTTGTTTGTCAACACATGTGCAATTAAGATCACTGTTTCTCTAGATCCCAGATTGTTGACATGCAACGTGCTTATCACCATATCATACAATTAGAGTCATCCATAGCGCAGTCTAACAACAGGAATGGCATCAAATTTGATAAGGGGGATCATGAAGGCACAAGAACAAGGATTCCGCGAAAATTTTTATAGTTGCAAATGTCGCCGATGGCGGGAAATATGATGCTGTTGTCACCTGTGTATGCGATAATTACCCTAAAAGCTAATTCAAATTATTTAGTGTCTTGTTGCCTCTTATGCGTGTTTTACGGTGATTAATAGTGCTGAATAAAATTTCATGCTTTCGTTCAATTTTGTTTTTGTTATTCTTTTGTCTGTGATTTGTAACTCAATTATCTATACGGCAAGAGACAAATCTATTGTTTCAATGGCAGCAAGATTCATCATGCTAACTTGGGAAGATTTTGTAGCATAGGGCTGTATTCTAGTTGGTAGATTGCGCTTTGTGTAAGTTTCATTACAAACACCGTGTTTTCAAAAAACCGAAATTCCTGTGGGAACAACCAAACATTTCCCTTTCCCGAGCGACCATATTTTCTTCACAAACAAGTTGAACATCAATGACTTTCATTTTTTCACCTTTTGACTGGCCTGCCCGACCATACGTGTTGCCTAAACATTCTTTGGATGCTCCTCTTATTCAAATTCATAATTAAATTGTAATATTGTAAAATATGAATTAAGACAAAAATTAGGATCTAACAGTTTTTTATCTTCATCATAATCGCCGACTTCTATGGCTTCGATTTGTCGGCAATTTATTTGCATTAACTTAGACTTATAGAGGCTAACTCGTTTTCAAAAAAATTCGATTTATGGACTTCGAATTATAGGGGTTTTAGCCCCCAGGCTAGAAGGGAATAGACTGAAACTACGAATTAGGGAGGAATTCGATTTATCGAGGTTCTACTATAATAAAATATAAATTAGGACAGAAATTAGAATCTACCTGTTTTATATCTTCATTATAATCACAGAGTTCTATGAGAAGCGATTGACATTAAATCATAACCCTAACAATATGCATGAATATAATTTGTTTCAGCTAAAAAAAAATTTAAATCAGCATTGCCCTTCAATATTAAATTACCTATCATTGGAAAAAAAATCTAATATTTTCACTTTTGAACTGACATGAAATAAAATTAAAGGTTTATGTTGAAATTTAATCAAATAGTAAAGCAATTCCTGAGAATTTACATTTAAACAAACCAGTTGTTGCAGAAAAAAATCAACCTGTCTCAAAATCAATGCCTGCAATTTGTTGCTCAACAAAAGGAAGCGGGAAAATTTATATATACAAAGCCAATACTTTAATATTTCTAATCTATATTTTTTTCAATTTGTGAGGAATCTCCCTGGGCCAGCTGCCATTTCGTGAGCACTGCACGCGCCATTTCATGTTCTGTAGCAATATTTACGTAATTGGTATATTTTCTTTATCAATTATGTTTATTCAAGATGAGTTATAGACAACTATGGTGGAGCGTGTAAAATGTATAAGAAAATCACTGAATATTAAGTTCCTTTCTTAATTTACATTTTCCTTGGTGATAATTTATACAGGGACTCCGGTCTCATCCACCATTTCATAATATAGGCCTTCCGCCATTTTGTGGCTCAATAATAAAAATTACAATTACAGATTTTGCAGTTCATGAATGTATATATATTTTTATTGAGATAAGAATACTACAAGAACAAAGACTTTATCATTCGTTTTTGATTAATGCCTATTTTTAAATTTAACGAATCTAGTGAGTATGAAGTTATGAATTACAAGTGTCACATATGAAATAAAAAATGCTGTTTATTTGTCAGGCTTATTTAAAATCGCCAGTTTGTGCTCGCATTCTCGCTTCAAAGTCAAATTATAAGCAGTTGAAATCTGCTTCATTTACTGATTCATCGAAATTAACGTTAATCAGACGTATCTATAAGCCTGAAATTTATTTACAGAAAAGTATCTAACGCCTCTTTTAACAAGTGGATTGCCAACTCTCATACCAGTCATGTAAAAGAAAGTAATCGACACTAATACCCTGAGCAGGGAAAATGGCATTTTACAGCGCTTTAGAAACTACCATTCTTTAACCGACTTTTACTGTAATTAGCTTTATTTAAAAGAAAAAGACAAACCAGCGGAGATCGATGACACTTCAGCCGAAAATAAAACCATGACTCTGCCTAATAAAAGGCAAATCAGCAAAAATAAAATTTAAAAAAAAAAAAAAGACTAATGTATTTTTCCAATGGACAATACATACGGAAAAGACCTGAAACATCTAGCAGTTCGTCCTAAATACGGGCCTACATCAAAGTCCATTGCATATGATATCATTACAAAATAACACGAAATGGCGGATATGAAAGGAGCCGATTAACCAGTTATCATAAATTACTGCTTTCAGAAAAACGAGCATAAAACGTTGATGAAGCAAAAATTTTTATCAACTACGTTTAATAGTGATTAATATAATAAACAACACTTAAGCAAATAAATAAATCAAAGTTTAAGAAAAATATGCAATTTTGTATTTTGTTACTATGACACGAAATGGCGCGGAGTAAGCTCATAAAATGGCGGGAATGATAGTTTACAAGGAATCATGTCAATTCTTTATTCTTGTGTACACGATTAAAATAAAATCAATTGATGGGTTATTGCGACAGAATTTTATCTGGGTATCCTCCATACAATAGCAATAAAACTTTAGCATTCAGTTTTTAAAATTTTAAGAATCTTTCAACAAATGTCCGAAAATTAATATGGAAGTTGGGGAACAGATTTAATAAAAAGAGGGATGGGCAGGGCGAGGACAGAGAAACTGAGAAACAAAGTGCTAAATATTAGTCGCCATTCACCTTTAATTGGTATTTATTAACCCGTTTGTTTATTACAATGTAGTTTTCAAATATGAGTATCTGGATTTTATTATCACGTGACCCTCCTTGAAATGGCACTATATATAGAAATTGATTCTAAAGTATGATAGAGGGCGTGATTTTTAATTTCACGAATCCTACGAACCAGACGAAAAGGCATTTACTCATGGGTATTTCGAGGCATTAACAATTCGTATTTGTAAATTACAGTATTTTTTTAAGTTGAATTATAATAATTGTAGTAGCATAGAAATTTGTACCTAATTTTTGTATAAGTAGCTATTTCCATTTGTCAATCACTAAACACGAAGATAAATATATATACAGATGAAATTTAATACGAAACTGAAGTGTTGGATGTACCACAACTACTGCTCGTGAGTATAAGGAATTTCGTTGGGAAAAAAAACACGTCATTAAAGGGGCCGCCATTTCGTGAGAAACGTGTTCGCCATTTAACGTCCAAAATGTATATTTTCCTAGATATACATCTTATATAGTGCTCTTGTGAAGCTGTTTTCTAGATATTATTACTCTTATCTAGCTGTTTTCATTAAAGACTATTAAACTGTTGATTCAGGTAATTTTTTCCTTTTAATTATGAAGAGGTTTATTAATTAGTAGCTCTCGTCACTAGGCTATCTGTTAAGTTTTGTATTTTTCATTTTTTTAAAATATATTTTTCCACAAAAGCCAAAAAGAGATTATTAAAAGAAATGAAATAAAAGGGCCAATTAAGCAATCTGAAATCAAATGAGATATTAAATCGTAATGAAGCCCTGCAATGCCGCCATTTCGAGTACGGTAAAACTACAGCCTTTTCGTGGACCGTGTAAACAAACAGGGTCTTTAAATCAACAGTTATATATAGTCTTAGTAAAGACCTAGTTGCATCATAATAAACAATATATAAGGATATTTCTAGCTGAATAACAATTATTTATTATACTAACCAACAAAGAAACTCGTAGGATTCTCAAAATATTGGTGGTTAAAATTTATTAAATTCCTTGCAATCCTTATTGCACCAAATGTGGAGAATTTCTGTTTCAAAACCTTGCTGTTTCAAAAGACAAACACGAAGACCGCATGGGACAAAATGTAGCAAATGCTCGGTCTCAAATAATCATATGGTCATTAACCTTTATAAAATATCAATAGCTATTTTCCCTAGATTTTTAAATAAACTGTAAATCACTATGTTAATGTTACTTTGGGAATTTTCTTTTAAATAAATGCTTGCATTTGAAATATATCGGATAGCTCATATAATATTCGATTTAGGTATGATTAAAACACTAAAACAGATAAAGAAGTCTTAAAATCATAAAAACTTTGTCTCTATGTATCTATAATGGAGAATGTAACTAATACGAATTTAGACTGTGAAATTTATAGTAAACGTGATTGTGACATTACCGTCATATTCAAGAATTCAATAAAATGAAATATTAAGATCAATAAAATACATAAAATGAAGAAGAAAGGCTTTGCGATCAAAATTAGGTATCAAAAATTCGTGTTTTGAATTAGGGTATTAGTGTACGTGTTAACCACTTTGTACTGATATATATGTATACGTGTATTTATGAATATATAAAAATCATTTATATAATTCCAATTAATTGCACAAACTATAATAAAAATAAATAACGAATCCATTTATTGTTATCCCGTGCAAGGAAAAAAAAAGATTGAGAGGGGGGGGGTTAAATTTTCATTTCCTAGAGCGAAGGAAGATTATTGTAGTAGTATTCCGTAAGAATAATAATCTACAGAAATGCAAATTTTAGCATCAACTAGGATATGGTAGTTAAATTAAACTGTTAACAAGGCATGCGTATTTCTAGTCTATAAATGGCGGAAAGGAGCGAGTTCGCGTGCATCATCCCGCCATTTCATGTGCATCATTCCGCCATTTTAAATCGTAAATATTATTTTACAGAAGCTGCCCTACACTGCACAATAAAGATTAATAAGAATTTTACTTAAAATATGAACTAATAAATTTCAAGATGTGCTTGGCTAGCCATCAAATACTCTATCGTTAGATAGAACTAAAGCAAAATTTTTATTGAATAGTATTTTTTTTAAATTGCGTGCGACTTTTGTTTGAACATGTTTAATATACATCCCTATATTTTAATAAAAATACAGTTTGACCTTCGTTCTTTATGGGGTACTTGTTCTAAATAATAGTCTTGTCTCGTCTAAATAAGCATCCGCCATTACGTGAAAAAAAAAATGCTATTCGCCATTTCGCGTCAAAGAGAATCGGAGGTGTTGCTTAAATGCCAATTTGGACATGTTGTTAATTAGGATAGGAATCCCTCCCTCCCGCCACCCAATCGAACAAAACTTCAGTGCCTAAACCTTTCAGAAAACAATCTTCGTGTTTAAAGCTTGACTTTTTATATAACTTTAAAAACATTTTAATCATAAGTTTTTATTAGGCAATCCGGAAATTTATAGTAAGAATTGCAATGTTTTGTTTTTGTGATTATAAACTGTTTCTAAGGATTGGTAGTGATTCTAATCTGTAGCCGCATTGACGAGAGAGCGCCCATCAGCTCAGCGCAGCATGCTTCGGTTTCAGGACCATATGCAGGGGGGGGGGGGCGCGAAATTGACCATCTATAGAAATAAAGATAAAGAAAAACGAATGAACTTAAACAGATCAGGGAAATAAAAGGGGGTTCGTCCGGGCCCCCCCCCCCCCCCCCCCAGTTACTACACCCCTGCAAGGTCTTTTGCATTGCATGTAGACTATAAAAATAATGCTCTCTATGATGAGCAATAGATATTTTAATAAAATCTTGCAAACATTCTAAGAAGGAATTTACCTGCGACACAAAAGTTATTTGATGTTCCTAATAAACAACGAAAATTCAATATCTTCCATATTTACATCTATTTTATTCCTCAACCTTCAAATACAAAGCAATTCAAATTTACCGAATAATAGAAATTGCTTTATAGCAACCTGCTTTATTGTCATCGGAGCAGGCGTGATGATGCTGTTGACGCGTCGCCTGGAGCTCCTCCCTCCTCCCGGTGTTGTAGACAACGCGGGTCGGAAATCCAGCACGAGCGACGTGGGAAATCGAGCTGGTGTTTGATTTCCGTGACAGTAACATTTTATTCATTCATGATCCGTCACAAGGATTTGATTGTTATATCACATGCCATAGCTTGGTATTCTTAACGGGTAACTGTTAGACCATGTGCTTGAAGGGGTTCAGTAAATACCCTGAATATTTGTTACCCCGAGCTGAGACCTTGATGAGCATCTTTCTGAAAATAGAATTTGAATAGTTAATCTGTTTTCAAGTTATTGTGCAAACGTACAGGCCAAACGTGCATTCTCATAAATAGCTTTTACCTAAAGCTCCTAGTAAGGCAAATATTAAAATGTCAGTGTCATCGTGCACTATCTTATACTTGTTTCTGCCGAATAAATTTCACACCACAGTCAGTTTTTATTGAAATTTTTGCTCCATGTTTAAAAGTACAATCAATCACTACTTAAAATTGTTAAAAACAGCTATTCCGAAGTGCCAAAAGTCATGGGAGCGACGTATGCACGTGCTCGTAAACATATTCATTGAACCTTAGATGACTGGAACACATAGCTTGGTCCGATGAGTCACGATTCAAGTTGGTGAAAGCTGATGGTAAGGTTCAGGTGTAGCGCAGACACCATGAGGCCATACAAAAAGTTGTCAGGAAGGCACTGTGCAAGCAGGTGGAGGCTCCATCTAGTTGCGGGTCGTGTTCATATGGCAGGGTCCTCTGATCAAATTGGACCTACCATTGATTGCGAATCGTTATGTCCAGCTTCTTAGTAACCATTTGCAGCCGTTCACGGCCTTCATGTAACCTAACAAAGAAGGGATGTTCCAGGAGGACAAGGATCCTATTTAACTTCTATATAAAATCTGTGTTAATATTTCAATTGTCATCTGTATTCTCCTTCATGTGAAACAAGATTTTTATTCCCTTCTTTCGTTGTATTATAAGAAAACTCGAAATTGAAATGGGAAGTTCAAAACTGTCTTCCTGGGGATCTGTAGTAGGGTAAAGATGTTCGCCGATTGGGGGCCTCTTTGTATCCTTATAAAGTTGTTTCAAATTGGAAAAAAGAACTCAAGTTTGTGTCAAAATGACATGGATTCTTAATTAAGTGAAAAAGTTGCACGAAGTACTTTATTATCAGCTGTTTTCAACATTTTTGATCCATTATTTACCTTTACAGTCCAGTTTATGACCGCCTAGGACTGAGTTTCTCAATGAGCATTATTGATGGAGACCATTGTACAAGGTGTCCTTGTGTCACAACTTTAATTAAATTAATTGTTAACTTAATTACTTAGCAGAGTATTAAGTCGTGAGACAGGAGAGAGAAAAGAAGACAATAAAATTGCTTCAAATATTTTTATTCAATACGAACTTCGTTCGAATAAATTGAAGAATTGATTACAATCGTGAACTTTCTGAATTAATTTTCTTCAGTAGATTGCATGTATGATTTTCAAAATTTCAAAAATAATATGGGATACATAAAAGTTCGATGGAACACGTCACTTCCAGTGAAATTTACGGCGAGGAATACCGTAGACGGGATAACCTTTGTTTCGGGGCGGGGTCGTTGACCTACAGCAATGGCAGGATAGGATGCTCTTCCTGAAGATAATCTGCCTTAGGAGCCAGGCCTGTTCCTCTGCGTACGGCTGGGTGCTGAATCTTGCATCCGCTCCAGGTAAATGACGTGGCGTAGTAGGAGGTAACCGTCTTACGGGACAACGGCGACTATACAGGTTGGACGATCCGAAGGCGGGCACTGAAAGAAATGTAAATCACAGGCATTAGCACAAGCTTGACCACTATGGCTTAATTTTGCATCAAGTTCATATGAGACACAATGATACTACCAAACGCCGACACGCTGCCTACCAATCGAGTAAATGCGCAGGGACGACGCTGGTCCTGGGGGTCCTCCGGAATCGTAATATTAATATGGGAGATAAGTGGCGAAACTTCTGGCTCGGCCAACGTCAGCTGGGCGAACGCTTCCGGCAACTCGTCCTCCAACGGCGAGGCCTTCTCAGCTGGCGGGTCGATAGCGGGCGGCGAGCAGTTTAAGCCTAACTGCTCTTGAGCGGGGAAAGTTAAAGTCCGGCACTAGGCCTTCCAGTATAGTTCTTTCATAATGATAGGGCTTAAGCATATGATAAGAGTTACTGGCCTGTGTACGAGAAACTTTAGCAGGGCACTTCGTTTCCTTCATGCGTACATCGGCGGGAGGGCTGCGGCGTCGCTCTCTTGCACGTCGGCTCGCAATTCTCCGCTGACGAGGGCTTCTCCGCACTACCCTTCTGCGCACTCCATTTTCGCCAGACGGGTAGAAGAAGCGTGTTGCTCGGGGAGCAAAATCATGGGCGTTCTTTTCCAAATTCGAAAAACTTCCTCCTTCAACGATGCACTCATTGTCCTCACGGGAGGGGCGACCCTTGCTCGCTGAAATCTCGCAACTAGCTCTCCCTTCTTTCTTCGGAGCACGGCTGGCTAAAACGTCCTTAGGCCCAAGCCGCTCCTTCACCTTCCTCCCTATCCATCCTGAAGTCGCACCAACTTTTTCTCCCCTTTCGTCTCGCTTTCCGCCCCTGACGACTCACTTCCTTCCCCCGCCGTTCGACCAATCCCTCGCTCTTCCTCTCGGCTTCTCCGCGGGATCGTCGACTCTTCTCGGCGGGGTCCGGGCGCTCATTCTTTTTCTCTTTTCTTTTCCTTATTTTCCTTGTCATCTTCGTTTTTCTTTTCTCTTCCGAAAAACGAGGTGACACCTTGTAGAACGTGATAAGTCTTCAACCCTATTTATACAGCAGGTTGCATGAAATAAACAAAATAGTACCATCATAGAAAGCTTTCTATTTGCAATTTAGAATACACTCTTCACATCATTCATGACCTAACCTGGCCTAACACTCCCAGTAGCATTAAATCGTTCAACCTATTTTAATTGGGTGTTCCTCGATGGATAGAGCCTGAAAGAGTAAACTAAATGCTTTCTGCACTTGCACGATCTTTATCACGCGAACAACGTACGCACAGCGAAGATACGATGGTCCACCGACCATATAAATGAAGTCATTTGCGAAAAGTGAAAAGTATAAACCAAATTGCAGACAAAAGAATTTCTATTATTATACTATATTCTTTTTTCGTGAAATCTGCCGCCACAAATGCTTTTGAGAACGGTAACATTCTACTGGACCGAAATATACCCAGGAGTAAAATATACCAAAAATAAAAAGTTCAGATAAAGTATCCGATTTTCAAAGAGAGCGGATTGGTGGTCGATGAGAAATCTCAGAACCCCCTACTTAATGTATTGCACAAATAAAATGGTCAATTAAAAATAGAGTTAGCCGTGGGGAGCAAGAGGGAGAGTGCAAGCTAAGGTTTATGCATATTTTTCATGTCATTCGATAATGCAACGATGATAGTAATTGTTGCTTGAAGTGAACATCGAAGAGCACAATGTGGACTCAAAGTGTTAGTCATGGAACCAAGTTAATCGAGAACACGAGTTTGGGGAATTCTTAGAGCGCTGCAGCTGAAAAGGATTAATAAGGCGTTTGTTATAGGGACCTACTTCCAAACGAGCTGCTTGACGTTGGTTTGCTAAATTTAGGGACCTACTTCAGAACGAACTAAATTGTTCCAAGATTTGAAGAGGATCCAAGATTGGATCATTGCAGAATTTAGATTCTCAGTTCGAAAATAACTCCAGACCTAGAAGACCAGGAAGGAGATGTCGATCCGCTTCGCTGACGGATATATACTCTTAAAAAGGTTCTGGACATTTGTTCGTCAGCTCTCAAACAAAGGGGAAATAACAGTAGCTATGAACTCATTGGGCCTCCTCGAAAAAACACTGAAGACTTCGATGAACTCACAAGTAAATAAATAAATATAGACTGGAGATGACCTCTAAACATGTATTAATTTTTCTATCGAGCCATGATAGTTGGAACCCAGGTCGCAGAATTTTTCCTTCCATTTTCGATAGAAAAATTAATACTGAAGACTTCGCTCTCGTTAGAAAAGCGTGAAAAGCAAACAAATTAAGTTAGATAAAGAAATAAACAAATCTGTAATTTTTTTAATGCACTTCTCTATATCGACCCCCTAGCTTAACAACCACTTCTGCTTGGCTTCACGAGTGGTCGTTATAGACGAATTTTACTCATTTTCAAGTGTCACGTTTGTTTATAAACAAGAAAAGTACAATAAGAAAATGGCGTTCTCAAAGGAGAAATAGTTTTCGGTACTGCTACAGTGGCTAGAAATAGTTTTCTTCTATAGTCACTATAGTGTTGCTGCTTTGGGAAGTGCGACTCCATTGTTAAAGTACACCGTAAATTCCGCCTTCGGTTCAACAAACCATCTTGTCATAAGCAAATTTACGAGTTGCATAAACAATTCGTAAAAGGTGGTTGATTATACATAAAACGGCATACCATGGCCGTCCTCGCACATCAAATGAAACTGTTGAGGATTTGAACGAAGCCCTAATAAGTCCACAACTTCACTGAACTTGGGAATTCCTCAGACAAAGGGTATGGCGCGTTATTAAAACCCTCTGCATATGAAGCCGTACAAATTATAATTTGTTTGAAATAAATATTAAAACCTGCGCCATCTTTTTTGAAATTCCTGTATATTGAAGTAATCAATGAGGTCCGGTGATGAGCGTAGTTTTTCAAAATTTTTGAACACCTAGACATAATGCAAGAAAACAAACCTCTTGTCCACAAAAGTTTTAATGTGTATTCCCACAGTGTATTCCCACTTCTCACCTAGACATAAATATATACAATACTTTTGATCCATATTTTATAATTTGTTTAAAATTAAATTAAAATTGAAGTTTATAATCCGAAATTTAACTAGATCTAAGCAAGAAATTAACTTCAAAAAAAGTTATAAATAAATATTTCATTTAGATTTCTTTTATTTATATACAACTAGCTGCTACCCGCGACTTCATTCGCGTTAAAGTCGAAATAGATAAAATCGCCTGCAAGTATAGATTTCTTATTTCCCGAGATTTCGAGATTAGTCAGTGAGGGGCATTTCCCTTTTATATTAAGAAACTGTCCCAAATAAATCGAGACCAGGAAGGAAAAATTAAATTACGACGATATATTATGGTTGAATTATTAGAATTAATGTGAAGGCCAAAAAAATTATGAAAAACTTTCAGTATTGTCCTGCCACTCTCTAAGAGTGAAGGCCTATGTGTTCGTTTCAGAAACTCAATATTTTTTGCTGAAATCGACTTAAAAACACATGATTCGAAAAGATATGTTGAAATTTTGAGAAAATAAAATTCCGTCTGTACGTATGTATGTGACCAATTTTGTGGAGCTAACTCCTCTGAAACGGCAAGTAGCAGAACCAAATAAAAATTATACATACAGTAGCGCTCAAAAAATAGTACACTTTATGTTTTATCATTATAACTTCTAAAGTATTGAATTTTAATTAAAGAATTTGTAATAATATGTAGACTGCATAAACATTTGAATATTGAAAGAAATTCAAACTCTTTAGAGTTAATTAGTATTTGAAGACTCATCCATTATTGATAGAGGTGAGTTCATAAAATAGTACACACTGAGTTTTATGTAGATTTTTCTCATATTCTCTATATTGATGTTGACATTTTACTGCTGCTGACAATATTTAACATGTCGCTTCGAGTTCATCTGCCATCTTCAATAAAAAAGCACATTATAGATGCAATCAACAATGGCAACTCGTACACCTCAGTTTCGGAGCAATTTCAAGTTCCAAAGTCCACGGTGGCAAGAATTTTTCAGCGTTTTCGCACGCAAGGATATGTAACTCGTAAGCCAGGATCGGCTGACCAAAATCAACAACTCCACGAGAAGATAAAGTCTTGATACGGCTGTCTAAGGCTGACCCGAAGAAAACTGCAGTTGACCTTAATAACGAAATGGCAACCTTTCATAATGTTAACATGAGTGTGAGTACCACGAAAAGATGTCTGAGGGATGCAGATTTGTTTGGCAGATGTCCCGTGAAAAAACCTTTGATCTCCAAGAAGAACCGGATAGCCCACCTCAAATTTGCCAAAGATCATTTGAAGTGGACCTCCAAAAAATGGAATAAAGTGCTTTTTAGTGATGAATCGAAGTTTTTACTATTCGGATCTGATGGTATCCAGTACGTACGCCGTCCAGCAAACCATAGATTTGATCCACAATACCAATTACCAACCGTTAAACATGGTGGAGGATCCACTATGGTATGGGGTTGTTTCAGTCATAAAGGGATAGGCCCGCTGATAAAGATCGATGGAATAATGGACAAAATAGTATATAAGAATATCTTAGAGCAACATATGCTTCCTTTTGCCAAAGCAAATATGCCTCGTGGATGGATTTATCAGCAAGACAATGATTCCAAACATACCGCTTGTGTGGTCAAAGACTGGTTCAAGTCAAAGAAGGTACGAAATCCTATTGAGCATACTGTATGTGGGAAGAATTAGACCGCAGTTGCAAATCACAGAAAGCACGAAATTCACGGGAAAAATTTGAAATTTTATGAAAAGAATGGGAAAAAATTCCAATGGCCAAAATCACTAAACTAATTGATTCAATGCCAGCCCGCTACAAAGCTGTTATTGATGCAAAAGGTTTTGCAACAAAATATTGATCTGCTAACTCTTTTTTTTCATTGTATTTACTTCATTTTTGGGATTTTTTTTGCGTGTGCACTATTTTATGATTTTTGTATTTTGGCAGTTTAATGGTGTCCTCGCAAATACAAATAACGTTGACCTTATTTCTAGTTTTTCTTTTGTATATTTATATAGATAATATGTATACAAAGTTTAGTTATATGTTCTTAATTTTTGAAAGTATTATAGCAATAAACATAAAAGTGTACTATTTTTTGAGCGCTACTGTACTTAGAGGGTACCCTAAATTGTGCCTTAGCGTATGTTTTAGGTCAATTGTGTAAAGCTTTTCAAGCAATCGACATGCAATTGTCAATTAATATATACAAACTTTGTTGCACGAAGTACTCACATATAAAGCACTACAAAATAGACAATACTGCAGGTAATTGTGTAGTGCGTTTGCCCCCCCCCCTGGTGTGGCCTTCTCTTCCTTTCTTTGTTGAACTTTTAACATCATCACCATGGTGATGATGATTGCCGACGCACTTTCGGCAACTCTACAGACTTGGGCTCACTGGGCGGGGCTTCATCTATGCCAAGATGCAAGTCACAAGTTACGAAGTAAAAATAGCATTTGAAAGCTTATAAATTTAATAAAGACTCGTTTGTCGAGGTTCCC
>JAHWFO010041365.1:1055078-1087023 GCA_023313115.1 Rhysida immarginata | reverse complement strand
AAATTATTTCATCATGTCCATTGCATAATACTGCGAAATTACAGGATTGAATTCCAAATAGTTCAATCAGTATTAAATTATTTCTCAGGTCCGGTGCGCTGATTTGATGTGTGAGCAGGAGCAAGAATACAACAATGGCTCAGGCGACGTCCCTAAAAAGAATTCCACTTTTAATTTTGGATGGCCATTAGAACAAATATCAAGAAATATGGTAGTATCAGGGAAGAGGGAGAACATTGGTAGTTCTCCAAGAAGTATGGTAGTTCTCCCTCTTCCCTGGTAGTATTTTTTACAGATTTTCAATATGTCGTTTTAATTTAAAATTTTCAAATTAAGGTTAAAATCATGTTAAATAAATTTGGCTCAAACTTCATAGAAGTGTAGATTTTGCCTAGAGGAATATGCATATCGAACTTCACTCCCTTACAAACATAAATACCACATAGATCAGTAGATCCCTTCTAACTCCCACCCCCGTAAATCCGACTCCAGTGAGCCAATCAAAAAACCAAACTAAATAGTGAAAGTACTCATATCCATAGTAAGCTGCTATCCAAATTTCAACCTTCTACCAAAAAAAATGCAGAAATTATGAAGGGGACAGACGGACATTGACATTATATTCGTCGTAGGAATTGTCGTATATGTCAAATTGAAGCTAAAATGAATCACTTTTACTTTCTTATATGTTGTATGAGGAAGTATAGTAATCACGAAAAGTTTTGATCTCGAGATTTTCAGTGATCTTCACGTTTTCAGGTACCTAGATTACGAAAAAGTGATTTTCGGAAAATGTTCGTGTGTCTGTCTGTTTGTTTGTCTGTCAGTCTGTATGTGTGTTTCCACAATAGCGTCGAAACGGCTAAAACTATCGAGACCAAACTATACACTTAAGATTAAATAATCTTCCTCGGGAGGTCTGATCAGTTTTCCAGTGGAATCGGTGAACCGGAAGTATCAGTTTACTCCAGCGCCAAAATATAAATTTTGAAATATCTCGTTAACCATTGCGTTTATGAAAATTTTGAAAAGTATGAAAAGTGTTACGTTTACAATTTTAAACAATTTTTAAAGTATACAAAAGTATTTAGAAGCTAATTTGGAGTACCTTTTGACCATAAACTTTTTCAAAATTTGTATGGGAAGTAGCCATTTTAGACAGTTGTTTAATTTTTTCGGTATTTGGAACAGGACATTTACGTATAAGAAAGTTGTGTTATCACACCTCATTTTGTTATTTAATTTAACTTATGGACTTCAAAATAAAATATGAGAGGAAAAATGCACTTTAATTTTATAAAATCATATATTAACCTGAAGAAGATGCTTTAAAAATATTAAAAATGTGGTCTGGAATAGAGCTTAATTCCGTCATACCCATTGCAAAACAGGATGGAATTCCAAATAGTTCAATCCGTATTAAATTATTTCTCAGGTTCGGTGCGCCGCTTTGATGTGTGAGCTGGAGCAGGAATACAACAATAGCTCAGGCGACGTACTTGAAGCGACGATCACGTCTTGAGCAGTTAACATTTTTAATTAAATTACATAATTTCATTTATTTTCTATACATCTAAAAGGAATTCCACTTTACAGATTTTTTAATATGTCGTTTTTAAATTAAAATTTTCAAAATTAAGTTAAACATTATTAAAATTATGTTAAATAAATTTTTCTTTAAGTTCAATTATAGCTACAAAATAAATAATTTAAAAGCCCACATTTTAAGCTTTAAAATGAGCTGTGAATGAAACCTGTACGACGTATAGTTTCAGAAAAACATGTTTATAGAACACCTTAACCGGCTAATTTCTGTAAATTTGACTGCGAATATTTTTGTAAGAAATTATATTAGATGAAAATTAATACCGTGGGGTTACTTACTTTGATGTAGGGAATGTAAAAAAAAAGTTTGAACCTTTTATAAAAATGTATTGTTTTTTAGGTGTTTCATTTCACATATACATGTAATGGCTCTTATACCTCACAAGAATACTTTAGATAAATAGAGAAAAGGTAAAATGATGTCCCCTATTCATCAAAAAACTCAAACATTGAGAACTAGAATTTTTTTTTTTAAATCCTCTATACATTTAGGATGGTATTTCAGAAAAGGCCCTGGAAATGCTAATAGTTCTTCAAATAGAAACCTCTTATTGTACAGACAAAAGGCAAATAAATCTTGCCGAGGAGATCAAAAATATTATTCTCAGTCTATTTTTGTGTATATGCATTTCTTCATTTGAACATTAAAATTGATATATTTGTGTTAATATCGGATCTGTCTTATTTTACACGTGATACACTGAGTTTTCGTTGAAGAGAATTACATTCCTATCGGTGATAGTGCACGGTCTTCTAGAATCTAGTTAAATTCCTATCGATAGTTTCTAGAAAGCCGTGGATTGTGTCGAGCTCTTCGCCACAAACGACAATGCTGCTAAACTATGAATTGCACGAAAATATTTAGACGGTGCTTATAAATCAAATTTTAATCGTGCGAATATTTAACTTCGTTTTAAACAGAAAAGCAAAATGCAGGCATGTTCTCCTTCTTTTTCTGATTCCGCCGAAATACGTCTGCGAGAACGTTTCAAAATCGTCTTCCTTTGTTAAGGAATAGTAAAGTCGTGCTCAGCGATTGCGAAGTTACGCTTCACGAATTTCTCCGTATGATGACGTAAACTAGTCCTGGGAATGCAGCTCGTCCTCGCGAGCAGAGACGTGGTGACAGTTGGCTCGCCGAGCAGTGGCGATGAAGTACATGAAAGAGAAGGAGAGTGAGGTAAAAGGAATTTGACTACAGAAAAAATGGCGAGCGATAAATGGAATCGTTTTATTTAATTCTGAACTGTGAAATAACTTAGCGATATAAATACAATATCTATTATTCCCTTCTTATTACGGAACTAGGCACTTAAAAATTATTCAAGGAATTAAAATGAATTACAGATTTAAGTGCATTATTTTAGAAACCGACTCTTCTGTGCATTATTTTAGAAACCGACTCTTCTGTGCATTATTTTAGAAACCGACTCAATCCTACGAGCTCTCATTTTTGAACGTTCGTGTAGTATGAGAAAATAAATTTTGCCGGGCACATCAAAAATCTTTTGCCGAGCACATCCCAGCTCTTTTAAACTTCAATCTCTTTTTTTCTTTTTTTTGTTTTTTTTTGAGGGGGGTATTTTTATTTATTTATTTTTTTTTTAGAAGAAATTTCTCAGAGCTCTTCTTGCATATTTTCGAAACAATTATATTCAAAAGAATCGCATTCTGTTTGACTGAAAAGGATATAAACGTAGGGTACGTTCGTTCATTTCATGATACATTTTGAATTTACAGGATGGGCACGATGGTTGAGCAGGCCCGTAGTCAGGGGAGGGGGGCGGGGTCGAGGGGGGTCGACGACCAACCAATTATGGAAAAAGGTCCGCCTCCCAAATCTGGAAAAAGGTCCGACTCAGTGGAATTTTTGAAAAAAGGTCCGGAATTTTTGAAAATCGACCCCCCCCCTTCCCCCGAAGATTACGTCCTGGCTACGGCTCTGTTGAGTCTGCTCGGTGCATGTGGAAACTCATGACACAAATGATCCGGAACTTGACGCGCTCATATTTCCAATAAACTTATTTCTTCTCAATGATAATTAAACAGCTTCTTTCCGGCTTTCTTTCATTTAGTTCTCCGTATTTTTCTGTCCCTTTTTATTTTTAATTTCATTCTGCAAATAATATACAGTTGATGATCTTTTTTTTTTTTTTTACGTGCAAGCTTTTGCCTTGTTTCGATCAGTGTGAACGTAACAGTCTCGGGAATCTAATATTTATTCGCAAAGGCGTATTTTGACTTAATTCTCAACACTAAAATTGATTGCGTAGCTGAGAGCATTTGAGGAATGCGTTCATAACGCGATGAACAATTGAGGCTAGACCATGGCTGTCATTTCCAACTATTAGTCGGATAAACTACTCGGAAATCACAAAGACCGTAAAATTTCTTTAAAAATATCATTATTTCAGGAAAGAATAAGAATTACTTATAACATATCCCATGTTGTCTAGTGGCTAGGATACCTGGCTCTCACCCAGGAGGCCCGGGTTCGATTCCCGGCATGGGAAGAATTACTTTTTTTTTTTATTTCGTCCGCTAACGCGTTTTTTTTCTCTAAAAACTCACGCACTCCAGATCACAAAACGTCTTTATAAATTTGAATGCGATCCAGATTTTTTGTTTTCCGTAAAAAAAAAAAGAATGTTGTGGAAATTTTTAAAAAAAAAAAAAATAGGATGTTGTGAAAATTTTTATTTTCAATTTAAAAGAAAAAATAAAAACCACAGACTGTTTAGCTATTGCAACATACCAACACCTTCTGGAAGTTTAGAAGGTGGTGAACATACACAGATTTCTCTTCCAGATAAGAATGTTTTTACTCGATTTGACTATGGCCTTCATTTGCGAATAAACCACTCGGAAAGCCCAAAGACGGTGAATTTAAAAATAACATTATATCATGAAAGAATCATTTAGATCAAGTTCCAAGTTGTCTAATTGCTGGAATATCTGGCTCTCACCCAGGTTCGATTCCCGGCATGGGAAATATTATTTTATATTTCTTATTTCGGCTGCTGCTGCAGCCCATCCTCCCTAGGCCATATCTTACGGATTGCAGTGTTTAATGAAAAAAAAAAATATGATAATATAACTTGTGGGATTATTATGTTTATTTTAAATGCTTGCACTAACTTCTTCCATCAATTTACTTATTAAAATTGTTCTTTGCATACGTTTTCAATTTTTCTTTTTAAATGTTGGACGTAAACAAGCACTAACACATGATTTCACACTCTCTAACTCGTGGCGCCACCAGCGAAATTTTACATGAATTAAAAAGGTAACTTGGATATAGATAAGGGACTAAGATAAGGGACTAGATAAGGGTGGTTGATCATGTAATTTATTTATTTATTTATTTATTTATTTATTTATTTTTACAAAAATAATTTTCAAAATTTATAATATTACAAATTTTACCAAAATTGAATGAGCAGATTTGCTCGTGAGATTTTGGTTTAAAATCCAAAATATGCTTAAATCGCTCTATTTTAAAATCGAAACGGACAGAATATAAATATAAAAATAAAATAAATACAGACCAATTTACAAAAAAAAATTACAAACCAATAATACATTAAAAAAATCAAGTCTAATACAAAATTCAAAAATTTGTATAATAAATAAAATTTTAAAATCCAATATAATATATAAAATTTAAAATTCAGCAACATATATAAGACTTTGTATCTAAAGTTAATGATACGCAAATTTAAACTATATGGGCAGAATCCATTTCCGCCGCGAAATATTTCACTTTTGATTTTGTTATAAAATAAGGACTCTAAAATTAGCAAAGGGTAGAAGCTTTTATTGCCTACGCGTTTCGTATTAACTACATCATCAGGGAAACAATACAACTACAAGTGAGGCTGATTGCGTTCACAATTTATGGATTTGCCCCACCAATCAAAATGCAAATTTCAACCGTGGGGCTAACAAGGAATGTTATTTGTTCAAAATACACAATCATGACTCATATTACCATGTGTAGATAAGTTAAATAAACATAATTGAAAATGAAAATAAAAATAAAAATAAAAATAAAAATAAAAACAAAATTAAACAATTACAAAAGGAAATCAATAAATAACATAATATTAACAGAATCTTATAAGCGGAGTAAAATATTCACCGTGATAATCGATACTACAACAATCGATATTTATTGTTCCCGTGATCGATTACTATTCTTGCTGTTGATTACTTCGTTTACCACATCGAGAATCGGGTTCTTTATAAAATTTGTCTGGTTGTTCAATAATAATGCCTCTCCTGCTAATACGTGTCTCCTGATTTCTAAGGTTTCCAACGTGAGGATCCGTCTCTGGTCCTTTTCTTTCTTGACAATGGTCATAATTTCTTGAATATCGGCGAACGGGTGTTTCATTTTAATCAGATGTGTCGCGAATGCAGAATTACCATCTCTATTTACCCACGATCTGCGATGGTCGTCAAACCGTATTCTGAATGATCTTCTCGTAGATCCCACGTAAAACGCTCCACATACCTTGCATGTTAATTTGTAGACACCGCAAGATTTGTACTGATCTTCTTGGTCGTCATACTTTTTGTCTGGGTTTAGCACATACCCACATTTGTTCCTTGTTCTATACCCAATTTTTAAGCCTTTGTTTTTGAATATGTTGCTGATTTTTGTAATTTCTGGGCCTGTATACGTAAATGCCACATACTTTTGCTTTCTTCTACTTCCTTATCTGGGTGTTTAACTTGCTTAGCCCGATTCATTATCGTTTTTGTAATTGTATCCGGGAAGGAATTATTTCGTGCTATGTCATATATCAATCCTAGTTCTTCCTTTATGTATTCCGTTTTTAATGGGTAACTGTAAGCTCTCTGAAAGTAAAACCTCAGAGCAGCACTTTTTTTTTTTGTTGCGGAGGGTGATTGGAACTGAAGCCAATTATATTGTCTGTTGTTGTGGGCTTCCTGTAGATGCTGAATTCAAGATTTTTCTTCTCCGGTATTCTTCTCATTGACAGGTCTAGGAAATTGATGGTTCCTTGCTGTTCTATTTCCATGGTGTATGCCATGTTTGGATGAAATTGGTTAAAATCAATAAGTAACTGGTCCGCACTAACATTCGATGTATCGATAATTACAATGGTGTCATCGACATATCTAGCGTAGAAAACAATTTTATGTTGTTCAATGAGAGGTGCCACACATCTTTCTTCTAATTCTTGCAAGAATTCTTCAGCCACAGTCGCGCTGATCGGAGATCCCATTAAAACTCCCGTGGGCATCTCATAGAACGAATTATTATATTGGAAATAATTCTGTTTTTGTATTATTTTCAGTGATACCTTGATATCGTTACGCACATCCTCATCTATGTTTTCATTGGAAAGTCTCTTATCAATGATATCAATAGTTTCCAAGAAAGGTATGTTAGTATACAAATTTACGATGTCAAGAGATACAATCAGGAAACGATTGTATAATTGATAAAGATCCCACGCAAAAATATCTAAAAGAAATCAGGTTAGTAAAGAAATCGTTCTCATCTAAAACATATAAAGAATGGGCAAATGCAAAAGGTAATGGACAACCTAAACCGCCCAGAATAAGAGCTTTAGTTAAAATTCATAAGCAAGGAAATCCCATCAGACCTGTTGTAAACTGTACTGAATCGACATTCTACTGCATAGCAAAGAAAACATCTGCGGTCATAAACGCCGTCGCACCTAGGCATAATCGATATATCATAAAGAGTAGCCAACAACTTGCGGACATAATGAAGTCCTTACAAATTGAAGATCGTTTCCTGATTGTATCTCTTGACATCGTAAATTTGTATACTAACATACCTTTCTTGGAAACTATTGATATCATTGATAAGAGACTTTCCAATGAAAACATAGATGAGGATGTGCGTAACGATATCAAGGTATCAATGAAAATAATACAAAAACAGAATTATTTCCAATATAATAATTCGTTCTATGAGATGCCCACGGGAGTTTTAATGGGATCTCCGATCAGCGCGACTGTGGCTGAAGAATTCTTGCAAGAATTAGAAGAAAGATGTGTGGCACCTCTCATTGAACAACATAAAATTGTTTTCTACGCTAGATATGTCGATGACACCATTGTAATTATCGATACATCGAATGTTAGTGCGGACCAGTTACTTATTGATTTTAACCAATTTCATCCAAACATGGCATACACCATGGAAATAGAACAGCAAGGAACCATCAATTTCCTAGACCTGTCAATGAGAAGAATACCGGAGAAGAAAAATCTTGAATTCAGCATCTACAGGAAGCCCACAACAACAGACAATATAATTGGCTTCAGTTCCAATCACCCTCCGCAACAAAAAAAAAAAGTGCTGCTCTGAGGTTTTACTTTCAGAGAGCTTACAGTTACCCATTAAAAACGGAATACATAAAGGAAGAACTAGGATTGATATATGACATAGCACGAAATAATTCCTTCCCGGATACAATTACAAAAACGATAATGAATCGGGCTAAGCAAGTTAAACACCCAGATAAGGAAGTAGAAGAAAAGCAAAAGTATGTGGCATTTACGTATACAGGCCCAGAAATTACAAAAATCAGCAACATATTCAAAAACAAAGGCTTAAAAATTGGGTATAGAACAAGGAACAAATGTGGGTATGTGCTAAACCCAGACAAAAAGTATGACGACCAAGAAGATCAGTACAAATCTTGCGGTGTCTACAAATTAACATGCAAGGTATGTGGAGCGTTTTACGTGGGATCTACGAGAAGATCATTCAGAATACGGTTTGACGACCATCGCAGATCGTGGGTAAATAGAGATGGTAATTCTGCATTCGCGACACATCTGATTAAAATGAAACACCCGTTCGCCGATATTCAAGAAATTATGACCATTGTCAAGAAAGAAAAGGACCAGAGACGGATCCTCACGTTGGAAACCTTAGAAATCAGGAGACACGTATTAGCAGGAGAGGCATTATTATTGAACAACCAGACAAATTTTATAAAGAACCCGATTCTCGATGTGGTAAACGAAGTAATCAACAGCAAGAATAGTAATCGATCACGGGAACAATAAATATCGATTGTTGTAGTATCGATTATCACGGTGAATATTTTACTCCGCTTATAAGATTCTGTTAATATTATGTTATTTATTGATTTCCTTTTGTAATTGTTTAATTTTGTTTTTATTTTTATTTTTATTTTCATTTTCAATTATGTTTATTTAACTTATCTACACATGGTAATATGAGTCATGATTGTGTATTTTGAACAAATAACATTCCTTGTTAGCCCCACGGTTGAAATTTGCATTTTGATTGGTGGGGCAAATCCATAAATTGTGAACGCAATCAGCCTCACTTGTAGTTGTATTGTTTCCCTGATGATGTAGTTAATACGAAACGCGTAGGCAATAAAAGCTTCTACCCTTTGCTAATTTTAGAGTCCTTATTTTATAATATTTATTAGTGGTGTGCGATGGTTTAAAAACCACCATCGGTGGCACCATCGATGGTATGAACCATCATCGAAACACAACCGATGGGCACAGGAAACCATCGATGGGTTCAGAATTACCATCGATGGATTCAGAAATACCATCGATGGTTCTTTTAATTTTTTTATCTCAATAAAATAGCATAAAATCACATGGATAAAGCTTAGACTACAACAGACATTTTATTACTGATAATTTGACAAATGTAAAAGTTGGGTTTAACAAAATTTATGCAAGACATTCAAAGGCATCGATTGTAAAACCAACAATTTCTCCAAATGCTTTGGACTTAACATGGTCCTTTTTTTTCCAATGGTGCAACCTGCTTTTGAAAAAAGTCTTTGTGCAGGCACAGATGTTGCTGGTGGCGTTAAAAATCTCTGGGCCATCATTCTAAATGCAATATTTCCGTGCATCATCTTCCATGCATGCAGTGGATTACTATTATGAGGAGTCAGTGGCGATCTGTAGTACAATCTGATACTCTCTGACACTTCTCACCTTATTTATCTGGTATAAAGCACCAATGGGAGGCCAGCGGCAAATCTCGAAACCGCATTGGTCGTCTCGTCTAGTGATTTGACTTAACCAACCATTTACCATCGAAGTACAATCGAAATTTCCATCGATGGTTTGTAAACCACCATCGCTGGCAATCGGTGTTTTATAAAAATCGTTCGATGGTTGAAAACCATCGAAATTTCGATTGATCGACGAACAAAACCATCGATGGATCGATGGTTTTCGATGGATCGCACACCACTAATATTTATAAGCAAAGTCGACCAGTATGCAGATTCTTGATTTTGATTTTGGACATTTTTTCGTACAATGCTTCTTTGTTTGCGAGATATTTCCATGTCTACACATAAATGGGCCGCCCTGTATACGTAACACTTGCAAGGGTTCGAAATTAGCGGTTGCCTGGTTCCCACAGACTAACGAAAATTCATTCTGGCAACCAGTTTTTCACTTTTGGTTGCTCGGCTGACAACCCGCACTGTAAAATTTACTGCGTTAAACTATCTATCAATCCTGGTTGCCCGGGCGTATGAACAATCAGATCCGAGTTGTCAGCCACTCGGTAGGTGTCGGAAAACTAGTCGGGGAATCATTGAGGAATTGACGTTTCAAAGTGGCGGTAATGGAGGCCCGCATTATGAAAATTGGCAATTATGAGAAATATCCAACATCAAATATGGTATCTAGCATTCAAAAATGTAGTCAGAGGTTCAGTGACACAAATGTAGAACTAACTGAGAATACGAGCTTTAAAATTTCAAAGTTTGGCCAGAAAAGAGGAGGTGCCATAATTTGGAAAATTCTCTAATGACCTATAGAAATATTTTCCTCAAATATTGGAAAACAGTGGATGTTTATGTTAAATTTAACATATTTTACTTATGTTAAATATTCTGTATACCCAAAACATAGCAATCACAGATACATTAAAAATTTGTTCTTTTGGGATAGTGTTATTGATTCTGTTGGGTCTCAATGCAAGAACTTTTCCATACTTCTGAAAGTCTGCTGTGCTTTCCGACACACGTTGTAGATTGTGAAAGGGGATTTCCATTGATAAAAATTATTAAAAATAACATTTATTACAATTTCCTGTGCTTACTGATTTGATGCGAATAATATTGCAAAGGACAATATCATAAATTTTAATTTTGATGAAGTTGTTAGTTTATGGTTTAACACTGAAAATAGGTCCTTTATTAACTCTATGGTAAGGGTAAAGTGAGAAGGCCTGAAGCTGATACTGTAGAAAGTGAGATTGAAGGTATTATTGAAACAACAAGACTGTCATAAAGTATTGCGACAGATGTGAGTAAAGAAGCCAATATTTCTAGCAAACGATCCTCACTAGAAAATAATGTTGGCTATACTCTGGCTCCATCTGTTGACAATATGCCGCGCACATCTAACATCTTCGATGAGAAAATTGTAAACAGGAAGCTGCATAGGCGGAAGGCATGCTGGCGGCGCAGAAAAAAGCGCAAAGGCTTAGAGCATGAGCGGAAGTTTCGAACTAGAAAGAGAGATTCCGAGAATGGTGAGAAGCAGTTCTGAAGCATGAGCTCGATTCGACGAAAAGATTGACTGCCAAGATTCTTCACAAAGCAAGATTTCACCCAGCGAAGCCCGGGATACGAGTGCTTCAAACGTGGCTATAGACATTAAAGCAGCGACGTCGCCATGTCTGCCAGCGAAAAATGAACTGTTTGAGAATGCAACGAGCGAAAGTAGTGCGACACATAATTTAGACTTTCCTCCAGCTTTTACAACAGGTTCGCCGTACGAATTCGTATCCTTCACAAAGCAATTCAACGGAACGCCGGAGCGGAACGTATTTGACAACGGCTCCTTCGACAGAGACCCGTTTTTCGTCAACGCCATTTTGTTAGTCACTCAACAGTTCGTGCTAGTCAGCCGGCCGCCCAAATTCCCGTATTTCCTCACCACCACTACCAGGACCATTGTATATTTGTCGGACATCAAACTAGAGGATTGTCGTCCACTCCAGCCAATTCTCACGGACGGAGAACTGCAACCCAACTCCCGAGTGTTGGGTATTTTTCCCTGGACCCTACCAGACTACATAAGTGAAAGTCTCGGCTGCTTCACAACCTATTTCAGACTGCAGTCAATATTTAGCTTCTTTGCAGATTTTATAAAAATAATCGTGTAAGTCTTCGTTTTGTCTTTCAGGAATGCCATTTATAATTAAATTGGAATTGTATGAATATTGAACTGTGTCTTCCATCTGTAGCTTCATAGCTTCCAACTCCTTTTTATAATTACCATTCTCTGAGGTTATTTCAGCTATAGAAGATTCACATTTTATTAGTTTTATTTCAGTTTCCTTCAAATCTACGTGTAGGTCTTCTATTTTCTTAGACAAAAAATTCACCGACGTAGCAAGGTCTGTGACAATTGTCTTCATTTCTGCTAGATGATCTTTGATTGAAGAAGAGATGCAGTCCAGAATAAGTTTTTTCTATACTTGTTCATTTTCTTGAAACAATGATGGAAAATTATCATCGGGGTCGTTGGATTTTTGGTGTTTGTCTAGGCATGACGAACATTGCCACACCGCCTCATCTTTAAGGATAGCATTAAGATGACAAACAATAATTTCCACACATATGGCATGAAATTTTAGTTTACAAATATAGCACCCTAGTGTAATATATTCCAAATTTTGCGACTTGCTTGATGGTAGCTTTTGGGAACAAATCCCACGCAGTTCAGTGGAAGGTGGCATTTCAGTAAATATCTTCTATGTTTATATTATATAACTAAACAATGAATAGGGATTCAAGATAGTTGCCATGTTATAAATAACAATTGACAGACTGTACTTTAAACCCAACAATGTAATTGACAATGGGTATTGACAATCCAAGATCTAAACCATGGCTGCCTAGGCGGGATGTGGATAATATGGTCCCGGAAAATAGGTCCCGGATAATATGGTCCCTATTACACAACAAGTACAATAATGCTTTAGGGAATACAGATTCATAAGACAAGCTTTTGACTTAAAATCATAAGAAATAGGCCTCGACGGGCGATAGGCCTAACGGCCGCATGGCAAACTTCGCTATCACAAGAGGAGGTTTTGTACCCATAGGGGAAAAAGGTATCACGATATCCTAAACATTCATAGGCTTAAGATTGATCAAAAGGGATCTCAAGAAACATATTCAAAACAACAAAATACTTTGACACCCGAAGGTGGCATGTAGTCCTTTTCTAAGGGAGGACTACTGTAACCCTTTACAAATAAGAACAAAATAATTAAACAACAAAGTGACTATGTCACAATTTAACAACAGGAAATTTCTAATGATTCGAATGTAAATTTCTTTGACGATGCCTCAATCAATCAATGTGGAGAATTTGTCTTGCCTCTGTCGGCATAGTAACTCACATAAAACGAGAAATTTGATAAATAAAAACGAAAAATGTATTTTGAAAATATCAAAATACAAAAGATCATACGCTCTAAGCTCTGAATTTAATCTAAAGTTATGCACTTTTGCCACCAGAGCTGCTAAAATTCTTTACAGGCTCATACTTTGTTGTTTACAACCTACAACTTTTAATAATAGATCTAATGATTACGAAAAGCCTTAAAAATTTCCATATAAAACTTGACACTAAAGTTTGCCACTGAAATTTTTATGAACTTTTTAACGTTCACTTACTTGATGATTTATCGAATGTACATTAATGTAAAGGAAAGCCAGTTACAGTGCTGACTGACTCTGAAAAGGGATTGGCTGAAGAAATCCTTTTTATTATCTATTTATCGTTTAGTATAGATGTCGTCCAAAAGTCCCTTTCTTTTTAGTTAGATACTAGAGTTTTTGGATATTAGTGGGTGTGATTCTTGAAGAAAATAACTCACCCTATGAAAGGTTACCTCCATGTACTGGTAACCCAAATGAAAATACAAAGTTAGTTAAATATTTTAATGCTTCACAGTGTTTTAATTTGGAAAAGGATATCTAGTTAAGTGGACGTGCTTTGATAACGGAAATATTTGCGTACTATAATAGCGAGTGACCCTCTCTTTCATAAAAGAAGTCCGTTGAACCTAATAACGATTAGAGTAAAAACCAATCAGAAGCATTACTTTCTGCTGGTATATTGTACTGCAGGGTTTTCAGATTAGAGTATACAACAACAGTACAATTAATTCTTTTTTAATTTAATTGGAGCGAAGCTCCCTTATCAGTCACCATTGTAACGTCATCACGTCAAAACTATTAAACTAATAATAGCCAAATCTCGCACACACTTAGTCTGGTGCCTGAAAGTGGTTTGTATTAAAAAAAAAACCGGACATATGTGATGTCATTGAAGAGTAATAAACGTTCTGGTTGAGCTCCGTGATGAGGTCCTTCATGTCCGTGCTATGTGGTGAAGCCGAACGCGAATTTCAATTTTCAATGCAGTCAGTAAAGCTAATTGTTGTTGACGAATTCTCAATGCTTGCACTCAACCTGCTGAGCAAAACAGACAACCGAATTCGTCAAGTAAACCCAGAAAAACAATATGAAATTCTTGGAGGATATGTATTGCTGGTTTTGAGCGACTTTAATCATTTGCTTCCTGTTGGTGATACACCTATGCATAAGCAACCGAATCCATCATCTACTTTTGCTGTTCAAGGAAAATTAGTCTACCAATAACTGAAAAAAGTATTTCATTCAACAACAATTATGCGTTAAGTAGGTGAAATCCAGGCACCTTCTCGTGAACTACTCAATCGTCTCGCAATTGGTGAAGTATGTGAAGCTTACTTTTTTCTTTTAAAATCTAGGTTTGTAAGTTACAATCTTAACGAGAAAATTCATCTTTCAAACGCCATTACATTGATGTCTCGCAATAAGGAAATTTCGGAACACAACGAATCATGCCTTCGTAACTTAGGTGTTCCTGTTACATTCATTGCTGCTGAACACAGTAACAACACTGTTCGGAAGGCATCATCTAACGAAGCGCACGGTCTCCCTTCTTATCTGCAGTTGGAGAAAGGTTGCAAGGTAATGCTCCGTCTAAACTTATGGACGTTAAAAGGATTGTGCAACAGAACGTTTGGTGAAGTGATGGACATCGTCTGTACACCGAGTGTCGACAACGCGATACGAAACTGTTTGCTTTTGTGCGTGTTGGTAAAGTTTGAAAATACTCCGGACCAACACTTTATGATGGGTCAATTCCCGTTTCCCCCGATCTCGTTAACTTCAAAAATTCAAATGCGGCACACGAAAACATATTCCACTTCATGTTGCATATGCCATATCAATTCAAAAATTACAAAGCATGTCGCTTCAAAAAGCGTGTATTGATATCGGCAAGTCAGACTTTGCTGCTGCAATGTCATATATGGCTTTTTCACGGGTCAAGTCATTGGTACGCATGCTGATTATCAAAGAATTTCATTGGAGTCGCTTGAAGTCGCTAAACACCAACAAACAACTAGAAAACAAACATCAATTGAGTTGGAAAGCATTGATAAACGCCTATTCCGTTTCAAATAAACATCTTCAATCCAATATAGGCGGCGTGGAAGTGGTCTAAGGTTTAGTTAGTTTGCCCTTACCTCATTTACCCGAATTTACACAGATAGTTACATTTTATGTTTCAATAAGTCAATTAAAATGAACATACAACTACATTTCAATTTAATGATTTTCCATATTCCAAACGATGTTGATTTTCCAAGTTTCACGTTCATATCTCACCAAAACTTTAGAGTTTTATAATTTGTGGCATAAATCAATTTATTGTCCCTTGGTGCAGCATTATCCCCAAGAAATATGAATAAGGTAACTCTTTTTTTCTGCCGGTCACCTCTTTTTGAATGCAAAGTGGTCGTTTCAAATTAATGGAATACTGCGAGCGCCGTTTCATAATAACGGAATAGTCTGAATATTCCATTTCCATACCTCTTGAAAAGTTATAAAACGTTGTTGCACGTATTGCACTGTTCGTTTTCAGTAAGTATACACATTGCTTCCTTCAATGGCGAAGAAACGTGATCTTTTGGAATGCATTTGGCTGGGAAAAATGTTTTGTCGCGGCCCCGGGCCAATCAGCGTCCATGGTTTGTTAATTGAAGAGAGAGCCGGCGTCAATTAACAAACCATGCAACGTCTATCAAATGGGAGGGGGAAGAGAGGGCCGGCTCACAATATTAGGGGGCTCAACTTGGTAACTCAATGCATTAGATAAAATATAGGGGGATGCGAAGTGACGTTATTAAAAAATAAAAAGGATAATGAAATAAATAGTTTGCTATTTTGTTATTTTTTACTGACACTTTTGTCAACAAAATAAATTTTGAAGGCCTAAAAAATATTAGTTGCCCTGGGCCTCGCATTTTCTCTGAAATAAAATGAAACAAAAACAAAAATAAAATAATTACTGATTAGGGGCCATCCATAAATTACGTCACATGAATTTCATGATTTTTGGACCCCTCCCCCGTCCTTGTCACAGATGGTCACATTTGTGTGACCCCCCCCCTCCTTTGGTGTCACATCACATATTTTGCAATTTTAAATTTAGAAATTATTATTCAAAATTATATCAGTACTGATAATCCAATACTTCCATCCAGGGCCTGTATGGCTAGAAGCCGACGAGTTGGGTCCCTGGCTGAACCTGGATTAACGACTGGATGAACCTGGATGAACCTGAATATATATTTCTATTTAAGATCTTTTTTCATAAAATCAACAATAAATCAAACATTTTAGAAAATTTACAAAACATAACCAATCAAATGAACGATCAAAATTTAATCAGCTTGTGTCCATGGAGTTTGAACCCATTCCTTTATATTATTTATGATTGGCATAGCGGTTTCTTTGTTCTCGACTTGGATAATGTTAGGAACATTCGATGTGTCAACATCTTCTTCATCCAAACATATAGCGTCGTCATCATTTATCAAACAAAGAACTTCCCTGGCACGTCCCAAAGGCAGCCGACGTACTGACCTAAAGGTAAAACGAGCGTGAACTCGCGCTGCCGCCACATGCTAAAAAGTGATGCAAACAAATTAAACTTTATAATACGAGGATGAATCCAAAAGTAAATTACACTCAGCACCATCTGTGGTCGAAGAGCATCGACTTCATTCGCCATTTTTAAGGATGTTCCCTATATGTCTATAATTGCAACGTGTTGACGCGTTTACTGCGTACGTAAGAGTATTGTTGTCACGGCTTAGCAACTGGTTGTACACTCCAAGTTGGAGATTCACTTGATAATTCGTTTTTTGTGGGCAAAAGTCTTAAATTGCACTGAAATCCATAAGGAAATTTTGGAGTGCCTACAGGGTTAATGTGATTTCTCGTCCTGCAATTGTGAAGTTGTGCCAGCAGTTCGAAAATAGGCGTTCAGATTTGACGAACGAATACCGCGCAGGAAGACCATCCACGTCCAACAATCCCGAACACATTGCCCGCGTTAATAAGAATTAAAGAAATCCCAGAACGCTTAGAGTTTCTTATGGGAGTGTGCTGACATGGTTGAGAAACGCTGGAGCGGATCTTTATCGCAGCGGCATGGAAAAGTTAATTTGACGTTCAGACAAGTGTTTACAATTGTTGGGTGATTATATGAAAAAGTGAAATAAATGGCGCACGTTTCCTCAGAATGTGTGTATGGGACTCTTAACTTAAATCTGTTCTCCCTATTCCCTGGTATAACGTACTTTCTGATTCACCCTCGTATTATTATATTGATAGAGTTGGTAATATTTTAAAGTTTTTCGTTAAAGCTGAAGTTTAGAGTTTTAATACTTTAGATTTATACATGTGACGTCACGAAGCTTATGACTCGTCCTCCCACTTGTCACACGATGTCACACTCTGTGGACCCCCTCCCTCCCCCTTAACGTGTGACGTAATTTATGGATGGCCCCTTATATAGCACTTCAATAAAAAAAAACAAAAAACAGTAGGCTACACAGTTAACTGGGCGCAAAAAAGAATCTGTTAAACACTGAATGCGCTTAATTAATTTATCATTAAGTTGTTTTGTTATTGTTGTTTTTGGTTTGTTTATTTTTTTTGAACTCCGAAACGAAACTTCATATTATCAAAATTATTTCTTGCTTGCAGAAATGGGACTAGCTATCACTGTATTACAATCCCAATCAATATCCTTTAACTTTGATACTAATTTCCTCATACTTAATCTTCACCAGCTACCATTTCGTGAGCATTCTATGCGCCATTTCATGTCGAAGTAATGTTTTTACTTAAATAGGTAGTATTATAAGTTCATTCAAGATAGATGAGTTATAGTGCAAGCCTATACAGAATAACTTCCTTTTCTTATCCATTAATAATGGGTATTTTACTAGGCGAAAATTTTTTAAAGGAATCTCTGTCCCAACCACCATTTCGAAAAAAAAAAAAAAGAAACCGCCATTTTGTGTCAGCAAGAATTAAAAACGACAGCGATGTACTTTAGTTGACGTATACATATAAAAACTGGAACAAAAGAAAACACTAGTCCACATCAATTCTTTTTATTTCCTCAGATGCGCATTTCGGATTTCACTAATCCTTCATTAGACTCACTTCATAATGATCGGTCGATTTCTATCTGCCATTCTAGAACTGTGAACGGAAATAATCGACACTAATACCCTAAATAAAGAGAGAAATTACACAAATTACCGCGCTATTGAAACCACAAACTTTTAACCAATTTCCATTAATTTTACTAAATTGATTCCAAAACTTATGTGAGAAAAATTTGTCCCTGAAATAATTTTAACATTGAATTTGAAATAAGATTAACAAAGGAAAGACAAATTGACAACTATAAAACATTCGTGCATTAAAAAATTATTTCTCCCGAAAACAGTACGGACAAATCACAAAGCTTCATAAACACTATTACTATTGAAAAACAAAGTAAAAACAGAGATATGGTATATGCATGGGATTTTCGTATGTAAACATCACGAAATGGCGGAATGGTTATGAATTACTTATTTTAGAAAAAAATTATAACTATTGGTTAATGCAGATTGTTATCAACTGCTTTAGTAATCGTTAATAAAATAGACAATACATATACTTATCAAATATGTAGACAAATGTTTATGAAAAATAAGCAACTTTATGTTTTTGTTATTATGACACGAAATGGCGCGAGTTGGCTGGGGGAGGACCCACTAACACAATAGAAGAACGAAACGTTAAATATTGTCACCATCCATTAACTATTAACACATTCATATATTTATTACTCAAAGAAATACAAGGTATTCTATAAAATATGATTATCTGCAGATTTTATAATGACGTGAACCTCCATGAACTAACAGATGCGCTAGGAATTGGTTTTAAATTAGTCCGACAGGGGCGTGATTTCTAATATCACGAATCCTACGAACCAGACGAAATGACAGTAAGAAAATGTGAGCGCACAATTCGTATTTGTAAATTACAATCAGTTTTTAATTATAAATGTGATAAATAAAATATTGCATAATTTAGAGTATTATTTTCTATATATAGAAATTTCTATCTAACAATCACTAAAAATGTAGATAAATTCATGGAAATGTGATATTTAATACGAAACTAAAGATCTGAGATTTACTACAACTACTACTCGTGGTTATAGGGAGTTTCGTCGGAATAAATAAACACTCCCTAAACGACGACCATTTCGTGAGATTACTGTTCGCCATTTCATGTCTAAATTTATACCTACTGCTTTAGTAAGTAGCTGTTTTATTATATGATATTAAAATTTTTGATACAATTTATCACAAATGGATGAAGGCTAATATGTTGATAAATACCTGTCGCTATCATGTATGTTCAGTTGCTGTTGTTGTTTATTTATTGATTTTTTTGGTGTGTTTTTTTAATTCTTTAATCAACTCTTAATACGAAAATCGAAATTATATTATCAAAAGAAAATAAATAAAACAGGCAATAAGCAATCTAAAAATAATATAGACATAAAGTCATCATGATCCCCAACACTGCCTGCCATTTCGAGTAAAACTATCCAGCCATTTTGTGAATAGTGGTATGTCATAATAAATAACTTTTATTTATCCTTTCATATGAACAAGAAAGATGTCTGATTATATAATTTTTTTTTTAAATAATGCCATATAGTAATGAAGTAAAATAAATTCTTGTGGAGAAGAGGTTACACTCATTTGTTTAATCATAATCCTGTAGTCTCTAAACGTTAATCCTGTAATCATCATATGAGTTATAATTTTTTACTCAAATTGAAGAAGAGCAACATTTAAGTGTTTGCCAAATATACAGGGTATAACAGTCAAAGGGTTACAAACTTATACTACTTATACAAGTGAGCATTTTATGCCCTATAAACATTAGTCCGGAAATACATAACTGATGAGTTACAGAAGTGGACGTGGCTCATTCGCAGTGCTGACCATCGAACCCTGCAACCCACTCTACCTGTGAACGAATGGCCTTAACCAACATGAGCAATCGTTTAGGAGCATACAAATTAACTTCCAAGTACTTCCACGTGAACTGTGCAATCAGTCGTTAGTATCTGTTTGCGATTATGGCTGGCTACACGTTTGGTGAGTACACCGACATGGTATTAGTGTATGGCGAAGTGCAAAGGAACGGAAGAGCTGCCTGTCAGCTTTATCACGAGCGATTTCCACATCGTCAGCAACCAGCACACATCATGTTCGCTCGACTTACACGGCGTCTGCGTGAGTCAGGACCTATGTTGTGCATCGTATAGGTGTTGGTGCTGGCCGAACACGTAGCACCCTGGGATTCGAGGACGAGGTGCTTCGTCGAATTCATGAGAATCCATCAGCAAGTAGCCATGCTATTGCGAGCACCATGGGCATGGACCACATGCGTGTCTGGCGAGTGTTTCACGTACAGCTATTCCATCCATACCATCAACAGAGTTCAAGCATTGGGGCCAGCTGACTTTCCACCTGGCGTTGTGTACGAGAACCAGTGTTTCCCAGATTGGTTCTCTTCAGCGATGAAGCATGCCTCGCCAGGAACGGCGTTTTTAATAGCCGGATGGAACGCCTAAACCCACATGCAACATGGCCCAGGTGTTTCCAGCAACGTTTTGGAGTGAACGTATAGGCTGGTATTGTCGACTGCCGTCTTATTGGACCTTACATTCTATCACATCATCTCACAGCAGCCACGTATCTTTCTTCAAGAAGTATTGCCAGACTTTTTGGACGATGTATCTGTGGACACCCGTCGCAACATGTAGTTTCAGCATGATAGTGCGCCACCCCATTTCGCGCACGCTGTCTGGGACTATCTTGGCGAAACATTTGGTGAGCGATGGATTGGGCGAGGGGGTCCAGTGGCATGGCCACCAAGGTCATCGGATTTAAACCCACTGGACATTAAAGAGCATTGTTTATGAAACCCCCGTGGAGTCAGAAGCGGATCTTGTAACGAGGTTGGTGGCAGCCGCTGAAGACATAAAAGACACTCCAATGCTACTCAACTGAGTGTACAACAACTTACACCGCAGATGCCAAACATGCATTGAGGTTGGAGGCCGTCAGTTTGAACAGCTACTGTAACTGCAGTGAAGGCTGCATGTGTTTACTTCTGTAATTCATCAGTTATGCATTTCCGGACTCATGTTTATAGGACATAAAATGCTTATTATGATCACTTGTATACGTACTATAAGTTTGACTGTTACACCCTGTATAATTAGAATGCAAATCTCTAATCATAAATGGCAATCCAAAATACAAAGTAGAGATATTTTTAAAATAAGCTCTCGCAGCTATTAATATAACTGATATTGCAATAGATATAACAAGAAATTAAGCCTCCCGAGGAAGGTATAGGAAAGTAGCGGAAGCCCTGAGTTCATCTATTTTTTTTATTCCTTCATCTGCACTTTTTAACCCCCCATTTTTTAAAACAAAAATTGATTTTCTCGAACCTTGTATTTAGAAAATATAAAAGAACCCTATCTTCTTTCCTTATTCAGCATTTTCGATCGAATGATATATCACACCCTATATGTTGCCATAAATTTCTAAAGACCAAGTGATTGCCACCCCCACAACTTCGACCCTGTTGAAACAATTTTGCCCAAACATTACAGTAATGTTGATCTTGCTTGGAGGAATCTGCATACCGAATTTCACTCCTTTATATGCATAAATACGCGTAGACCTTTTGGTCCCCTCTAATTTCCGCCTCCGAAACTCCGACCCCAGTGGGCCAATCAAAACCAAATTAAATAGTGAAGGTGCCCATGCCCATAATAAGCTACATTCTGAATTTCAACCTTCTATCTCAAAAAATGCGGAAATTATGAAGGGGACGGACAGACAGACGGACATTGTGAAAACAGTAAGTAGCTCCATTCTTCCGCTACTTAATAATAAATACAGAAAATATTGATTTCTTGCAATCTAACAGTTTGGGTGAACCTAAAAATTATTCGAAATTGTTTTAGACACAGAATAAAAAATATGAAAAAAAAAAGTTAGCTCTAGGATTATTTGTGATTTATATGAAATTTGGTAAAATGTCACTAAAAATTCGTAATTGATATAATTTTTAAAATTTTAATTTGTAAAATTGTACTAATTTTTAAAATTCGTAATGGATATAATTTTGTCATGTTGAAATGATCAATAAGTTGAAGTATCTACTTTTGAATTTTTTTTTTATTAAATCTTCATAAATTCCTGCTTGAAAGCCTTCAGAAATTGAAAATAACAACGCTTAGCAATCACATGAGACAATGAAATGCAATGAGATGCAATGATATGTATAATAGCCAAGCTCGAATGAATTAGGGTATGAGTGTACAATATGTGCATTAACGTTATGAATGTATAAAAATCGTCATTTTTTTTCATATTTATGTAATTTTATTATATTTTCCTCATTTATATTTAAAATAAAAAAATAAAGATCCGATAAGCCAAGAAACCCCTTTATATTCCAGGAAACAAAGAAAAAAGGGCTACACTTTCTTCCTACTGCGAGGAATGGATATTTCTCGTTATTTTATAGTAGCATTATGTCACAATACAAATCCAAATGATAACAAAGCATGCGTATTTATAATCTACGGACTAGCTTAGATCAACATTGATAATGCTCCCCTCCCTGCCGCCATTTCGTGACCTTCCATCCACCATTTCAAAAACGTAAATACGTGAGCTTCCATACCGCCATTTCGTGAGCTTCCACCCGCGATCTGCTATATCATAATTTTCAGAAAAGCAAAACATATCTACTTCACAAGATAAGCATTTTATTTAATATATATTTAATTAAATTTTTTTTGCAACATGTTAAATACACGATTTTATATTTTAATGAAAATACTATGTGATCTTCGGTTTATTTTAAAAATCCGAAAAGAGGTCGCCATTTCGTGTCATATGAGAGATGACAGTGTTGCATAAAACTGATTTGGACCTGTTGTTTATGGGGGTAGATAAAAATTCGATACCTTCCATATGTGAAAACACCTATAAGACAAAATCTCTAGAAAATGGAAGTAGGGAGGAGGAGATTCGATGTCTAGGGGTTTCGAAGGGTTCAGATTCACACGTTATATCGCTCAAAGATGAGCCCCTCACCGTGAGAGGGTTGTCTGGCGTACAACCTCTTTGCGAATTGTGTAAATCAAAGAGGCTGCTTTCTCGTGTAAACATGGCCTTGTTAATGAACAGAATAGGGAATGTGAGGTCGGCTTAACTCTGTTGCAAATACCATCGTACAAATGCTTCCCGAAGAGGGTACTCGGCAATCGTCATTTTATGGACATTTTGCCGACGGAGGGGATGCATGCAACATGCAGTATTTTCATGCATAACTCTCCAAACATTTCCTACACACTAAAGGAGTTTTCGACAGGATGGTGTGCTTGTTGTTAAACTCTGTCTGTGCAACCTGTTGTTGCATCTCTTCTTCTACAACGGATAGGTGCACAACATGATATCAACCTGTGTCGCACATGTTCACAGAGAAAGACCCGTTTCACGAAGCCCTCGATATACATTTGCGAATGTTCGATATTGTGGAACACACTTGTTGCGGTTACCTTTCATGATACAGTGCATCTGCAGCTCTCCCATTTCTGTTAACAGATGCATACATCAGATCAGTTGAGTAAACAGCTCTCCCACTTCTGATGCAGATGAATGGTGGCCAATTCTTTATTAGAATACAGGTTGAGTAAAAAGTCATTGAACATAGCTGTATTTCGGAAATGGTTTGTGACCATGCTAGCAGGGAATAGGACAGGTGCTCTATCTTTTGGGACAGTGTTGGAGTTTGGCTCCCATCTTGAAAACCGCCATTTTGAGTCAAGGTTCATTTTCTTTAATGGGGAGGGAGTCATGTGGCATATCACATAACACCAGTTTAAAAAAACACACACCGAAAACTGGGTTGCAGCAGCTAAAGTATGTGTTCAATGTGTTTTCCCTGCTGTTGGACGCAGAGCCCAAGGCGCTTTATCTATTCATTATGCACGCACACAAGAACGTCGGGGGTAATGCTGTCACAAGGCTATAGGATGGAGGTGACGTTTGCTTTGGATTTTCACAGCATACACAAATTGTGTTTCAAGTTGCCCCACAGGTAAAAATCTAGCGGTGTGAGGTCTGAGGAACGTGGTGGCTACTCCACAGGACCCTGCCAGCCAATCCAATGACCAGGTAATTGCCAATCCAGCCATTTAAATAAATAATAAATATATATACTGGAGATGAACCTCCAAACATCAAGTAATGATTTTTCCATTGTACTACCTGGATTCGAACCAGGAATCTCGACTGCCATGATCGACGTCTCTACCAGCCATTGACGGACTTACATCTGTTGTGTGGTGGCGCACCATCCTGCTGGACAAAACTTGGAAACTGGAATTTTCAGTCAACAGTGGCGGGAACAAAGTGTTCTGCATTATTCGCAGGTACTTATCAGCATTTAGGGTACCGTCCATGAAAATTGGTCCAATTAAACGGGTGCCTCATATCCCACATCTTACCCAGTCTGTCCAATAAGGGTTCGTATCGCTCCAATATCTCATGTTCTTACGGTTAACCTCACCATGGACATAAAAATTTGCCTTATCGCTGAACACCATGGTATGTGCAAATGAAGGATCCAGTCGACAGTTTTCCAGAGCCCAGGTACAGAACTCCCCACGTCTGTCCGGATCATCCTCGGGATAGATTTTGCTGCATCTGAACTTTGAATGGATGCCACTTGTTGGTACGCAGAATCTATGCTATGGATGATTGGCTGAGTCTACACTCAGCTGCAAGCTGTCTTGTGCTGCGTTGCGAATTCTATGTAAATGCTGCCAGCACCATTGTTGATGTTTTTTGGTTGGCCTGATCGGTTCAACAGTCCCTGTATCGACGATGCTGTGCGCAATTGGTTCTTTTTCGTGGTGCCGGGCATTGAAATCAGCAACAGTGGCTTGGTAGGGCGTTCCCCGGACATCAGGATTAGCTCAATTCTCTCCTCCTTCATTAGACAATGGTACAGTTTCAATGTTTTTGTTAATAACTTATGAACCAAAGCAGATAACTGAAATCCAATTGCAGGAATGAATTCCTAAGGAAAACTTTGGTGTTATTTGATATTTCACATGACCCCCCTTCTCATTTAAGAAATTGAATTTTATTAGAGATATCAAGATGGCGGCCAAATTCCAAAACAGTCCGAAAAGATAGGGCACTTTTCCCTGCTAGTATGGTCAGATCGATCATTTTGCACACCATTTTCGAAATACAGCTATGTACAATGATTTTTTGATTCACCCTGTTGATCTGCATGTTTGCAAAGGTTGGCATTGGCAGCTGTTTTTAGTTAAATTATCTTAATAATGTGTCTTACGTTCTACAAACATCTTTATAAATAGCAAATAATGGTCCACTCCATAATGTGCCTTAGCTCACCGCGAAGTCGTTTTTGATCATGGATTTATTGACAAAAAGTGTTCATGAAAGTCGCAGTAGCGGACCAACGCTGCATGATGACTAAAGGCTGTTTCCCATAGCTCCGACAGGTCGCTACGACTGCCAACTACGACTACTACTACGATTGAGAAGCCCGATTTGATAAGCGTCGACGCAGTCGTATTCGACTATCGGCAGAGGGTGCCAGTTCCCATAGGCGCCATTTGCAATCACTATCTAACACTGCGCATGCACGGGATTGGAGCGAGAGCTTCTTGTCGAGAGAGAATAAACATGGCGTCTAGTTTATCGATATATTGTCGAGCGTGTTTTTTTACGTTGTATATACAGCTTTAAAAAAGCCGTATACCCCTTAAAAATTATCAAATAATAAAGATGGGAATAGTTATATATTCATCTGTGATAATATGTTTGACATTCCTCAACACTCAAAGGCAAGAAGAGCATGGGAAATCACACCGACGATTCGATGAGTCCTGCCCCCCCCCCCCCTTTTGCTGGAGCACGTGGCTAACGAGAAAGCTGGAACAGAGCCGACAAAGCCCTCGACTAGCTGGCTTTGGCGCTGATAAAATTAAAAATTCATTTATTTCACAAAAAAGAATTAAGCTTTTCTAATGTTTTATTTTATATATTATACCTTGTTGAGATAACTAAAAAGGTCACCCAAAATGAATAATTATAAAAGTTCACAAGTATAAAATTCAATATTCTACACGGCAAAAAAAAACAAAAAAACAAAATAGATAACAATTTTTTATAAAATAAAATATTTAAAATCGAATCTTTTATGGAATCAAGAAAAGGATTCAAATTAAAAATATCTTCAAATTATATAATTAATTAATCCTTAAAATGCGTAATTAAAAATTTAATTTTCAAATTGCACAATTTTTTTTTATCAAATTATCAAAATCGTGGAATTACAGTCATGGAATAAATATAAATTTTTATACGCTGGTGTGTTCCTCTAGCTTACTATATCATTTAGATTTATTATGAATTTATTTTTGATAAAAACATTTTGATGCAATTTAAATAAAGATTTTACTTTCGGTTGCCTGGTATACTATTATATACCCAAGTCGCACCCATCAAAATTTGACGCTTGCGCCAAAAGTTGTGTTTTTATGGGATACTCCGCTTCATCTCCTGAGTACCTTATTTATGCGCTCAATGAGTTGCACATTTTAGATTCATTATTTTACTCACGTTGTATTGCACTGATATAGTTAGTTATTTAAAAAAAGTCCTCTTTACAATAAAAGGTTTTTTTTTTTTAATTCCAATAAACTAACTTAACTTTCGTCCTAATACAAAAAGCCTTGTGAGGTGGAATTTTTTTAAATAACTAAATATTTACACATTTTAATTATATATTTCGAAAATATTTGTATTGGTTTCTGATCGAATCCAAATTTTCTAGACATTTTATGAATATTTTAATATTTTGTATAAAATATCAATTTTGTTTTTTCTTAAAAAATTAGAATATTGATTAGTAAAATAATGCGTTTAAAAACTTCAACTACTAATATTTATAACCAGTACTATCTCAATGTCTCTTTTTGGTTAATTGAATTTTAAATTTGTAATTCTGAATAATGTCTGATCGATTATGGGTAAATAAACTTTGCTCATTTCGATATTTTTTTATGTATAAAAGCAATTCTTTTATATAAATTATATGACTTCCTCAACATTCATTGATTATTAACATTTTGCGAGTTACGAAAATCACATTTTCATCGTCATGTAAGCATTCACGGATGGGTTCTCTTCACAGTTCCAAATAGATCCAATACAATGATCCACGTGATCGAAATCGCAGGATCGGACCTAGAAAAGTCTGAACGGTTGAAACTACTGCGACTGACGATTTGTAGTCGCGACGTCAGTCGGGCATTCGAATCGGAGCTAAAAATAGGAGGATAAGAAAATCGGTTTCCATAGGCTCGACTCAGTCAGATGCGATTATCGCAGGATCGCACTTAAAATCGGAGCTATGGGAACTAGCCTTAAGTGTTTTCAACTGCTTTACTCAGCGATATGTGTTTCACTGCGCTACCCATAAAGATGACAGACTGTTTAAGGACTGTTTGGCCAGACACATCCATTCCAGTCGCTGTCCTCAGAACATTTTGCAGATCCCTGGCAGTAGTGGTGCATTTCTGTAATGAGGATGTTACGATGGCAGTGCTGATGAATTTGTTTTACGCTTGCCTTGTCCAGATCTTTTGAGATATTGACCTGTTTCTTGGTTTCCAAAGTCGGCAGATGACAGAAGGGCTAACATGAAGCTTATTTGTCACATAATGCGTAGAATAGCTTTCCTGCAGTAATGTAACTGCAGCAGACGGTTGAACCTCGGTAAGTGAACTTGAAGTTGATTTGATTTATAATAATTAATGGCAGGGATGTCTTGTTCCATTTAGCTCCAGAGTTGGAGCTCAAAACGCTGATTTTAACAAACAAACAAAAAAACAAAAAAAAACACTATAGCCTGCTCGGTGGCCGAGAGCGTTAAGGTGCAGGTCTTGCAGCCATTGCACGTCAACGACTGGATGACATGTTTCGACATCGATGGATCGGCCGAGGAGGTTCAGTTCATTGGCCACCATGTTCGCCTGATTTGTCATCACTTGAATTTTTCCTTTGGTGATATATCAAGGACAAGATGTATGCCACTGTACCAGCATCAGTAAATGATGTGAAACAACGAATTCAGCAGGCTTGTACAGACATAACACCCGTCATGATGTTAAATATGATGGGTTCTGTGAAATATCGTGCACAGTTATGCATTGCTGCAGAAGGACACCACGTTGAGCATTCATTCATTGACAAAATTCAATGTAGCGTGAGCACTGAAATTTCATTTTGTAGTGGGTTTATTTTTAATCTCTCTCTGTCTCTTTTTTTTTTTTTGTTGTTGTTAAAATCAGCGTTTTGAGCTATACAACTGTACAATTGAGAATCCGCATACGCTATTTTATTTTTGAGTTTCTCTATTTTTCTACTACTTATCGATGCAAAAAGCTTATTTCTTTTGTTTTGTTTATTCAATGAATGGGGAAAAAAAACACATTATGTTTAATAAATGCAATCGCAATTATAAAATTTTCCTCTATCTGACACGGTTACAAAGATACAAATTGCAAGATGCAAAATTCGAGCTCAATGGTCAAATTTGACAGCACCATTCTTTAGCCCATACTTAACTTCCTAAATGTTGTATCTCCACTCGTTTTGAAATTGTAGGGGAGGTCTTACCGGGTTCTTTGATTGGTGTGGGATTGAGCAAAATAACTCTAAATGCCAATGAGTTCACAGAAGTAATTTAATAAATGGGTAAATTATTAAAAAGGTACAATCATTTAACACAAAAAGAATAATATAAATTTAAACAACAAATTTTGTAGAGTGGTTCCACGACAAAATGAAAGGGATCACAGTTAATAAAACTGCACAACGGAACAATTTACAGAATTATAAAAATGTTCACATGTTTCGAAACAACTGCTCACAAGTGAATAAACATTCAAATTCTCATACGTATCTCACTGTGGTAGACTCATAATTCGGAATCACTGTTCCCTCAACCAGTGTGGCATCATGCATTCAAGACCTCAACTTTATTGGCCGAAACAACATTAACCAGCTTAATTAAATTTTCACTGAAAAATGATCCAGCTAATGCCCCAATTAAATGGTCTGGACACTTTTCAATGTATCACTACACCAAGGAACGCGTTGTGTGCCCCTTTTGATTAGCAAAAGAGGAGGAGCACAGTAACCCCTGCTACTTAACGGAGACTAACTACACCAATGATAATTCCACTGCAGTGACCAATTCTACAGGTGGTGAACACTGCCTGCTCCTGCTTAAGCCGAGCTCAACTTTGTCTGCATCTATATTTTCTGTTACCAAGGAGTTATCATCAATCACCTTCATACAACTGACACAGATATACTAAATCTTTGAATCACAAATTACCTCTAGCCCCCCCATAAGCCTCTCAGGGCAAACTGTCACAAATAGTGCACATAATATTAATCTCAGCAAAGATTCTGCTACGCTATAACAGTAGTTCATTTAAGCCTGAATTTCAACAATACTTCATTATGTCCCCATAGTGGGAGTCACAATCTTTGAGCGTGAACAAAATATCATAAACTGCAAATAAATGAATTATTTTAAAACAAAATGACATCTCAAGAAACAGCTACGTAAGCTATAGAAAAACAAACATTAAACACAGTGCCTAACAACTAGTGCGGAATAATGGCACCAAGGTTTCACCTATAGGTCAAGCAGAGCCAATAAGGTTTCAGTCCTGCGCTTGATGCATACAAAGCTCAAACTTTTTAGGACAGGATCATACATAGCCGGGTTCCACATAATTCGAACCCCTTAACTATCAATTGCGTTCCAAGTTCCTCACACAAAAGATTATTACATACATTGCGTTTTGTTCACCAAAATAGAAATGCATACAGCCATAATTGGAACATGCATTCAATAATGATTGGCTCTCTTCAGCATTACCTGCTGCACTAGCCAAATGGCTAAGTGTTCCATTCTAAAAAGGCCCTTCCATGCAAAGATTGAATGGCGCTCACCAATGTTAATTGCAATAAACTGTTCCAGGGAAAATTACAAATCAGAATTACAAATCAGAATTACAAACAAAATACACGTAATACTGATGATTAGTTACGAAAATCTTGAAACGCCTTTGGAAAAATCATCTTGGGCGCAATATGATTCTATCATCTAATTGTGCAATGCTGTCTTTGCATCAAGGGGAAGCCGCTTCTGCCACATTCAATCATGGCTAACTTGTATAGAACCTATCTTCACGGTGACGCTTTCCATAGCAACCAGAAACTCGTCGTTTTCAACATGGAAGAAAAAAAAACAATTTGGAAACTCATGACATCAGTTAAACGTGACTTAATGTAAAAAAAAAACAAATTGCTACACAAACTAGGAATTGAAGCCCGAGGGATAACAATTGTCTCCCTTATACGTATATAAGGAATTGTTACCTCTCGTCCACTTAAAAATAATACTTCATTAAAATACAGCTAACTCAGCTTCGTTTTTTTTTTAGTATCCAAAATTAAGCAACCAAATATGTTTAATTGTTATTCACAGAACACATGCTTTCATCGCAACATTTTTCTTCATAACATTACCAGGATACCATAACCATTTTAACAAAAGACAAAATTGACTCAACCATCTCGTAACACAATTACCAAAACCTACGACATCTATGTCACAATTTGTTTAAATTTTGAAAATATAATTCCATATTTGAATTTACTTTGATTATTAGACTGACCCACACTGATATGTAATCACGGATTTGATTGAAATTTTAGGAGGTCGATCTACAACATTTATATATCTTCAGTGTAAAAGGATTTGACTCAATGGCCTTTCGGTTCGCAGAAAAAAAACAAAAATTTTACGTTTATTAAGTACCGAAAGGTGCTTTATGCTATCAGTGTGGGGAAACGTGTATGTCTGTCTGTCTGTCTGTAACTCAAATTCCTCCGAGGTTATGAAAGATTTTCAAAATCTGTTTTCGTCAGTCGATGAATATGGTTCATGGCACGAACCAGTTACAAATATTATCTAAATCGGTTCATTGGCACGTGCACAAATGGTACCTCTATTTTCCCGCCCAGCAATTTTCAATGGGAAGAAATATTGAGTAATATATCAAACAAATCGTAATGACGAGATAGATGCGGTTATTCATTACTATTTTCGTCAGTCGATGAATATGGTACATGCCATGAAAAAATCATAAATTTTATCTAAATCGGTTCATTAGCACGTCCACAAATGGTACCATCACGACCCCACCTAGCAATTTTCAATGGACAGATATATTAAGTAATATGTCAAACAAATCTTAATGACGAGATACAAGCGAATATAAATTACTATTTCGGCCAATAAATATGGTTCAGGAAATGAACCATTTTGAAAATTGTTGCAATCGAAACATTGGCACGTGCACTAATGGTACCTTTATGACACCTTCAAAAATTTTCAATGATAAGATATGGCATGTAATATATCAAACAAATTGTGATGATGTATCATAAATGAATATCACGTAAAAGTAATGATAGTCCAAATTGGTTTCAAGGAACCTGGTTTAGTGGAACCATTCTGGTTTAGTGGAACCATTATGGTTCATTGGAACTTTCAATACCAAAATATGACATGTAATATATCAAACGATTTGGAATAAGGTGCCATGAATGATTATAACGTAAAATTCATGATAATCCAAATTGGTTTCA
>JAHWFO010041365.1:996875-1022325 GCA_023313115.1 Rhysida immarginata | reverse complement strand
AGAAACACTTGTTCCACTGAGAATTAAGCGGCAAATGGGTGGTAGTGGAGGATGATTCTGGGTGCCATTGGAAGCAACGGAAAGTTGAAGATTCACATTATGGATGGACATTGCATAGCAGCTCAATATAAAGATGATCTTCACAATGTGTTCCTCCCTTTGTGCAAAGTCCAGTTTAAGCAAAAACCATGGATTTAGCAGCAGGACAGTCCTGCAATCTATACTGCATGAGTTGTGAAAGCCTATTTTGAGAGCAACAACATTTCCACTTTTGCTTGGACTGCTCGAAATCGAGATCTCAATATTATTGAGAATGTGTGGCATCTCAAGGATCAAAAAATTTACCAAAACACTCAGTACAAATCTCGAGAACAACTAAAAGCAGCCATTCAGAAAGCTCTTAAGCCAAATGTTATTAATAGCTTATTTAATTGTATTTCAGGTCGTTTGTCAGATATTGTAGAGTCAAAATGATCTCAAATATCAAAATAATACATTAGTTGATGAGGTAATACTTTTTCCCTTTATGTTATACAGATGTGGTCCAAACTTTTGGCCAGTCTTATTTTGATTTAAGGTAATAAGAAACCAACAACGCAGAAATAAATTTGTTTCTTCCCTGAATATTGTTTCATATTTACTTAGAGTTGTAGGTGTAAAACCGTTTTCGTATAAATTCAGTTTTTCTTGACATTCCTGGTTGGTCCAAACTTTTGGCCACCAGTGTACCAACAACTGCGTCAGGTAGGTGAAAACCAGGCACCTTTTCGTGAACTACTCAATCGTCTCGCAATTGGTGAAGTCTGTGAAAGTGACTTTCTTCTGTTAAAATCTAGACTGGCATTGTCACAGGAGATGAGTCCTGGGTCTTGCACTTCATACCTGAACCTTAAAACTGCAAGCATTGTGTGAACCCTCCAAATTTTCCGATACGCAAAAAAATTCAAAGTTTCTCCTTCAGCTCGGAAAATTATGCTTGCAGTTTTTTTTGGGATATGCAAGGCATACTCGCAGAGTTCCTGCCTCGTGGGTCAACCGTCAACGCCGCCACCTATTGTGAAACATTAACTAATAAACTGCTGCATGCTATTCGGGATGTGTCCAACGTCGTCCAAGCAAAACTTGTCCGTTTCGGTTGGGAGGTTCTGGACCACCCAGCCTAAAGTCCGGACTACCACCTCTTTGGTCCCATGAAGAGTTTTCTGGGTGGTCAAAGGTTTGAGACTGGCGAGGAACTCAAATCTGCCGTGCACAATTGGCTTTATCCACAGCCGACGGAGTTCTATGAGTGGGGTATTCTAAAATTGGTTCAGCGTTGGGATAAATTCCTAAATCGTCGAATCTATGTGGAAAAGTAGATAAAGACGTGTAGTTTCAGCTGCATTTACGACGTGTGGTTTTAGTTGTACGACGCATTTTTTTTCGCGCAAGCATACCTTGGAAGGGTATTTAGCGCTGCTTTCAGGTGAAGTGGATTCGTGCATATTGTTGAGTAGTGGAAGAAAGAAGCTGAGAGCGCATTAATACACATACACACCGTTTTAACAATGGAGTCTTTGTATGGCTATATGTGCTCAAATGTTTTCGTTTTCTTGGTTTATTTTGAATTTAGCATTTTCTTATTTTGCAAGCATCAATAATGGCTTTAGACGAGTAAAATATTTCAATTTGGTGTGAATCTGTGAGGTGCAACAGATCGTTCAGGGTAAAAGTCATACTGCTGTTGAGGTATACACGAAGCAACATGAGCTAGTTAGTATGTGCCTGTGAAGAAAGTATCAAATACTTTGGATCGATAGTTATTGACAGCTTAGGTAGGCCCATTCTTGTGCACGGGAATCACAATGCTAGTTTTCCAGATGTCAGGATAAATTCCTTGATTTAGGCAGAGGGAAAAGATATGCTGTACGGGTGACAGAAGAGCATTAGATACTAGGTGTGCAACAAAGTTTCCGGGTTTTTGGATCAATAAAAAAGGGAAAATGTCAAGAGAGATACAACAAATGGTTTATTCAAAGTATCGTCCCTCGCCAGCTACACATTTTACCATCTCTCTGGCAACACATGAATACCGCGATGATAAAACGACGTGCCCTTGAACCGAAAGCATTCATCCAACCAATTTTGCACTTCTTCGAAAGTGGGCATGTGTACCCAGCCAAGCCATGCGCCATCGACCGTTCCGAGTGATAATCGGATGGGGCCAGGTCTGGCGAATACAGTGGGTGCGGTGGCAGATCCCATTTCAGCAAGCGCGATGACATGGAGCGTTGTCGTGCTGCAAGATCACTCGTTCGTGTCTCGTGTCCCATTCTGGCCGTTTTTCGAGCAATGCACATAATTCAGATTGATCAGTTGTTGTCGGTAGCGATGCCCATTGACAGTTTCGCCCGGTTTCATCCAATAACGCTTGCAGATCGGCGTCCTCAATTCTTTTTGGTCTTCCGGAGCGCTCCTTGTCCGCAGTGTCAAAATCGCCACTTCTGAAGCGTTTAAATCAATCTTCACAGGTAGTTTTCGATGGTGCATGTTCGCCGTATGCCTCCTAAAGCAAACGACGTGCTTCAGCTGCATTTTTTCTCAGGTTAAAGCAGAAAAGCAAAGCTTCCCGCAAATGCTGTTTGTTTGGCGCAAAAGCCGACATCTTCGTTGTTGGAATAATATTTTTGCGTTGCGATATGTGTTGATATTACGACTGATTATTGGTTAACGGGTGTCCACGCTATGAAGAAACAACTTCCGGCATGTATGTCGACTACATGTGTCGTTAGGGCCATCCATTTGTGAAACCCGGAAATTTTATTGCACACCTCGTAATCCCTTGAACACAAGCGCAGGAATGTCAGTGGAGTCCGAGCGACTTCTGACATTCAATCGCTTTATATCAAGGCCATTAATAGATGCTAGATGAAAGGTCCCAAGAGGTGAAGGCACGAAAACAACACCGAATCCACTATTGATAACTGGAGAGCCAAAATTGTGACTGTTGCAATTCGTGTTAAAGAAGACGGCGAAGGAATTTGCAATATCAGTAGCATCAGACAGTGCAGCCCTATTCAGGTCTATGAAAGTTATTGGAGGCACATTAGTTCTCTTGGATTTAGAATAAATTCAGAATGCCTTCGGATGCGTCCGAAAACTTAACTCAAGATGCCAGATGTAAGCGTCGGAATCAAATGTCTGTCTGCTTTTGCACTCACAACGCACTTCTGCGAACTCGACATAATTATTACCATTACGTTAGTAATTGCGGTGCAGCGCATTTTTACGCTTAATTAAGGAGATGAGTTCAGGAGAGCACCGTGTAGGGAAACAAGCTTTAGAATTACGTCTTCTCCTACCAGTAGGTATGTGTTTGCGAAAGAAGGAAATCATACGAGACAGACGTCATGGTAAAGGTCAAAAGAGTGCTTTTTTGTATTTAAAAACATGAAAATTTCATTTTTCATGAATGAAGAGACACTTAATCAGATTTTTAGGTACCAGCAACAAGATGCCATAGGCCTGCTAATATGTAACGAACTTAGTGGCAGAAAATGGAAAGCGGGAACATTCTCCAGACAGGGGTTTTCCGCAACCTTGCATGAACTGAAATTCTTAAACCGTGGTATAGAATACTATAGGAGGAAAAATATTCCCAATTTCAATTTATTCGTAAATTGTTTATTCTGCTTTGTAAGTGTGGTTTCTTATTGCCTGTTTTCATTTCTAGCTTCTCGAAACCAAACTATAATTATTTCGTCGTTAGATGTAAATTGGGTAACAACTTGTTTTATGCATTTAAGTGACTAAATTTACCAACGTCCTAGCCGAAGCCAACGAGAGACAGGCCAGGGCACTCAAAAGTCACATGATCATCGGGGTCTGGGCAACAATTCATCCTTCATTGTTTCCAACAAACGAAAAATTACTGATTGTTAAAATCCAAGATGGAGACATTGAAGGATGAATTGTTGGCCGGACCCCGATGATCATGTGACTTTTGAGTGCCCTGGCCTGTCTCTCGTTGGCCTCGGTCCAATATCAAAAACTAGAAAAACTCGGCTAGGACCGAGGCTAACGAGAAATACAGGCTCCGGCACTGAAAAGTCACCTGACCAAGATAAGTCTATTAACAATCCAACCTTCATTGTTTCCAACAAAGGAAAAAACACTGATTGTTAAAATACAAGATGGAAACAATGAAAGTTACATTGTTAATAGACCTATCTTGGTCAGGTGACTTTTCATTGCCTGTCTTTCTTGTTAGCCTCGGTCCTAGCCGAGTTTTTCTAGTTTTTGATATTGGTGATGGTGGGTTTGGTTTGTTTGGTATTAACGTCCTTTTCAACTGCTATGGTCATTTCAGGACGGCGTTATAGGGGCCGCAAATTTTGCCTCGCAAGGGTTCTTTAACGTGCAGCCGGCAAACGATTACACGGGACCAACGGCTTTACTTCCCTTCCGAAGGAAGTGCGTGATCTCAGGATTTCCCCCTGAAAAATCCTCGTCGTCCTCGGCCGGGATCGAACCCGCGTACTCGGGCATCAGAGGCGATCACGCAACCGCTGAGCTACCGAGGCCGATTGATATTGGTGAGGATATTTCGTCCATACCAGGGATTACCTGTGGGTGTATCCCAATTGAATATTACAAAATAAGTTTATAACTCTGTAAAAGGTTTATTGAGATATGGTTGCTTTTTCGGGCATTTTAATTGTTGGTTAATTATTGTCATGTATTAATGTGAGAGTAAGGGAAGAGTCAGATTTTAATTACTACAAAAATAAAAGATAATGTATTAGTGATAAACCAAATCGTGTTCTACGTTCATAGGTATAACTGACTGCTACTTTCTCATATCAGTGATTTTTACATGTGAACGTAAAATCACTACTTGTTTCTTCTGAGACTTACAAGGAGACTTCAAGTACTCGGACTCGCCTATTATGATGATAAAAAAAAACATTCTACGTGTAGCTTTCATCAAATTAAACACCCATGCAAAGCAATTCGACGCACTTCTCAAAATTTTCCGAGAAAAAAATTCATTAAGTTTGTTATAATTGATTACACTTTATAAATGCCCGAATTGTAGCATAGATTTTTATCACCGAGTGGTAAAACGCTAGCATTCTGTTTTGCAGGTACGGGTTCAAATCCCGTTGTAGATAATTTTTTTTCTTTCGTAAATTTTTTTAACATGTATGGGAATATGTAATTCATTTATTAAATATATTTCCGATTTTCCAATTTGCTTAATCCTCGACGGACAAGTGAAAGAGTTCTTCGACTCGACTGAACTATTGGTCTCAGAGAAATTTAGCTGCGATATTCGTCATCAGCGATGAAAGATGCATTCATTTTCTTTATCATATGCCCCACACCTTAAAAAAAGTGCGTAAAGAAATTCGATTTGCAGCTTGGGCGTAGCCAGGATAATGTATGTGAGAAAATTACGTGATGAAAAGCGTACCAAATACTAACTCCATCTTGGCAGACTAAAGCCGATACCAGTACTTCAAAGTTCCCCCGTTTACATCTTATTTCTACCAATAATCAAGCATATGTACGCAAGTTTACTTGATTTAGGGGAAGTATGCCCTTTCTCCCTTAGCTACGCCCATGATGACATGCTAACTTCCTCATAATGTGATGTCGTCGAACACACAGCAAAAACAAACGAAAACTTAAACTAAAGCACACATCGGACGGACATTTCGGATGTTTTCGTGTGACTTATTGGTCCCTGAGAAAGAGGCGAGACATCCAGTCCAGCGGATGCTGGGAGAGCCTGAAGGAGTTGGTCTTCGTGGAAAGAAATCTCCTCCCATTACATCTTGGTGGAATTTTTAAATAAAATCGGGTTAGTCGGGATAGAATAACCGAAATCGGGCAAAATAAGCGTCCCGATTTACTTTCCAAAAAAAAATTCGGAACAAAGGGCGAAAAAACGGGACATCTGGTTACCTTAGTATCACCCTTCGCAACACGCTACAGTCACGATCATTGAGTTTGACGAGTCTTCCACTTCAGGGAGTACTTCCAGTTGACCCCTTACGCTTCCATTTTACTATGGTATCTCTAACTGTTGTTTTGGGATAGCCCAGTTTCTTTACACCTCGTTCAAACTCTGTTAATTTCCTACGAGTAGCCATTTCGCTAGGATACTACTCCATTGACAGTTTTCGACACATGATTTCTCACTTGGCACTCTTATTTTATTTCTGGCAAGGGGGGGGGGGAGGTTAGGTGACTTTTTCCAAGTAGTATATTTCTGGACTTTAAGAACAATGTTTTCACCTTGTGAGGTACGATTCTTCTGTAAAAATGAATAACGCAAACAATGATACTACCAAAAACAATGGTATCATTTCAGATATAGTACGTTCACTCTAAACTAAACTGGCGAGCTTTTAAAATGAACTATTCCCAAAAAGGGGGTGGTAAGTAAGGGGAAGTGAAAGGGGAAATCAGGAAATTAAAAAATTTTAAATATTTTTATTTATTATGTGTGATAAAGCTAGAAGTAAAAACAAGTGGTCAAAAAAGTTTGACCTACTTTTTTCATTTCCTGATTTCCCCTTTCCCTTCCCCTTACTTACCACCTCTTTTTTGGGAATAGTTCATTTTAAAAGCTGGCCAGGTTACAGTTAGCGGACTATAGATTAAATTGAAATTAGGGTAGGCAGAAGGATTATCGAGAAACTGCTAAGAACATCGAATATATGTAAAACAAATAACTTTTCCACAACATTCATTAACGAGTGGGTGCACAGGATGCCCGCTTACTCAATATCTACAGTAACTGGACATCTCTACAGACCTAGGCGAGCTTTAAATAGTTTTAAAATCGTTACTGTAAGCTCATTATGCAATCATAAACGATTTCATGATTTTTAAATAGCTTATGAGGAATTTGAAAAGAAAAGATGAAAACTTTTTGCAAAAATACATTTCAACGCATTTAACAGTTGAAAGGTTCATTCTTCCTTTTTTAGAAGAAGGCAGATGTCTTTTTCACATAATCACTTTGTATCAGATTCAGCCACTTTGAGAATCCTTATATACAGTGCGTCTCAAAAGTTTAGGATATCCCAAACTTATTACTCGTCAGCTCGATAATAGCGCCTAAAACTCTAGATTCGTAAAAGATACCAGTTTTATTTTTGGAGACTTTAAAGAGCTTATGTTATTGTATGTATTCACCAAATGTCAAACAATTATCATGCAAACAGAAATATTTATTCACATAAGTCTGAGACGTAGCTTGTCTCAAAATTAATTTTTTTGTTTCAAAAGTTTGGGATATTGTACAAAAGGTTTTAAGAACCATCACTACCTGCAAAAATAGACTATACCATGATGCAAAATATTTAAATTAACGGACAAATGCACTTTTCGAGACAGGGTTATGGGTTTTACGTAGCTACAGTATGCGCATTTGTTCTCAACAACAAAGCAAACAACTACATGGGGAAGACACCTCAAGTTTCCGAGGAAGACAGAAACAAAATTATCTACTTACACTCAAAGGGTCTGAAACAAGTAGACATTGCAAAGAAAGTGAACAGATCACAAAACACCGTGTGCCGCATCCTGAAATAATGGCAGGAAACCAAGAGTGTGCATGTGAATCATCGACCAGGTCGTCCAAAATCGCTAAACACCCGTGATTTAAGGACACTAAAGACGATTGTCAAGAGCGACAGAAGAGCAACAATTAGGCAAATTGCATCAGCATTGTCCCAGAAGATTGGGAAGAGCATATCCCACTCCACAGCACACCGACGTTTACGGGATCTGGACCTCACATCACGGACCGCAACTAAGAAGCCACTTCTGACGACAGTTCAGAAGAAGAAACGTCTGGACTGGGCCAAAGAACATGTAAACTGGTCGCTGCTGATGTGGAGCAAAGTATTGTTCAGCGACGAATCAATGTTTTGTTTGGATTTTAATACCAGAAACAGAGTGTGGAGAACATCTCAGGAAGCTGGCCATCCATCCTGCGTCAATCGTTTTGCAAAGTATCCTGCCAAGGTGATGGTTTGGGGGTGTTTTAGTAACTCTGGAGTTGGCAAACTATGTGTTATCAATACCAACGTTAATTCTGATGTTTACTGTGAAATGCTGGAAGGTTATCTGATTCCAAGCATCGAGTCACTTTTTCCAGATGACGACTTCATTTATCAGCAAGATGGTGCACCCGCTCATACATCGAAGAAAACAAAGGCGTACTTGAGAGATAAGAACATTCAAGTCTTGGACTGGCCTGGTAACTCTCCAGATTTGAACCCCATTGAAAATATGTGGGGGATAATGAAAGGTCGTGTGAGGAACCAGAGCCCTAAAACAAAGTCAGAATTGGTACAATGTATTCGCGATGTATGGGGTGAAATTGACACAGAGTATTGTAGAAACTTAATTTCCAGTATGCCCAAACGTTGTGAGGCAGTAGTTCGTGCAAAAGGGGATTTCACGAAATGGTGAAAAAAATATCCCAAACTTTTGAAACAAAAAAATTAATTTTGAGACAAGCTACGTCTCAGACTTATGTGAATAAATATTTCTGTTTGCATGATAATTGTTTGACATTTGGTGAATACATACACTAACATAAGCTCTTTAAATTCTCCAAAAATAAAACTGGTATCTTTTACAAATCTAGAGTTTTAGGCGCTGTTATCGAGCTGACGAGTAATAAGTTTGGGATATCCTAAACTTTTGAGACGCACTGTAGTGGGTATCTCACTTAAAGTGAACCAATAACTAACTTCTAAAATACAAATCTGACAAAGTACTTTCAATGGAAGAATTATTGACTTTTATGAGAGGGGTTTTTATGTATATTCCATTTCCAAAAAAACGACCCATTTTTCGAATATGGAAGTCAACTTTGAAATGTGCAATGGAAACCCCTATTTTATTTATTTGTTTATTTCATGATGAAAAATATAAAACTATCTCACCGGGGCCTGTATGGCCTATAGAGCCGACAAGTTAGGTCCCCGGGCTAACATTGAAGAGGATCCCCAAAATAAGATTCCGTTACAAAGTAAAGAATGGATAAAAGAATGATAAAGCAATTATCAATTATGAAATTAATCTCCTCTGAGGAGGTTTAGGAAAGTAGCTGAAGCTACTAAGTTCGTCCATTTTATCCCCTCTTTTTCAAAAGGTGATTTTTCTCGAACGTAGTATTTAGAAAATTAAAAAGGTGACATTAGCAAATGATGAGAAACTGGAAAGAACTGGATAACGACATGACCAACTGACATTAATAATTAGAAAATGAAAATGTTCTGGCGTTTCTCATTTCCAGTCGAATGATAATGATATAGGTGGGGTCGTGTAGGTACCATTTGTGCACGTGCTATTGAAACCATTCAGATAATAATTGTGATTGGTTTGTGCCATGAACTATATTCATCGACTGACGAAAACAGATTTTGAAAATCTTTCATAGCCTCAGAGGAGTTAGAGTTACGGACGGACAGACAGACAGACACGTTTCCCCACACTGAGAGCATAAAGCACCTTTTGGTACTTAATAAAGCATTAAGGAATGACATAGCCAAGTACCGAAAGGTTAGATTAGGAACTAACCATTCGCGGAACTATATTTTTAAACCGTTCTATGTTAACATTGTAAGTTTCTAATGGACCAGAAAAATACCATTAAACTATGTACCTTTGAACCAATTTCGACTAACATTAATTTTACGTTATATTCATTCATGACGCATCATTCCAAGTTTTTTGATATACTACATGCCATATTTTAGCATTGAAAGTTCCAATGAACCATAAGGGTTCCACTAAACCAGGTTCCTTGAAACCAATTTGGACTGTCATTAATTTTACGTTATATTCATTCATGACACATCATTTGAAGTCGTTTGATATATTACATGCCATATTTTAGCATTGAAAGTTCCAATGAACCATCATGGTTCCACTAAACTAGGTTCCTTGAAACCAATTTGGACTATTATTAATTTTGCCTTATATTCATTCATGACACCTCATTCTAAGTCGTTTGATATATTACATGCCATGTCTTATCATTGAAAATTTTTGAGTGTGTCATAAGGGTACCATTAGAGCACGTGCCATTGTTTCCATTACAGTCATTTTCAAAATGGTTCATTTCCGGAACTATATTTATCAATTGGCGAAAATATTAATTTATATCCGATTCTATCTCGTCATTACGATTTGTTTGATATATTACTTAATATATCTCTCCATTGAAAATTGCTAGGTGGGGTCGTGAAGGTACCATCTGTGCACGTGCTATTAAACCGATTTAGATGATAATTCTGATTCGTTCGTGTCTTTTACCATATTCATCGACTGACAAAAATAGTAATGAATAACCGCTTCTATCTCATCATTAGGATTTGTTTGATATATTACTTAATATATCTCCCATTGAAAATTGCTTGGCGGAAAAATAGAGATACCATTTGTGCACGTGCCAGTGAACCGATTTAGATAATAATTGTGATTGGTTCGTGCCATGAACCATATCCATCGACTGACGAAAACAGATTTTGAAAATTTTTCTTAGCCTCGGAGGAGTTAGAGTTACGGACGGACGGACGGACAGACAGACAGACAGACAGACGTTTCCCGACACTGAGATCATAAAGCACCTTTCGGTACTTAATAAACCGTTAAGAAATGACATAACCAAGTACCGAAAGGTTAAACTAAACCATTCGCGTAACCATATTTTAAACCACCCTATGTTAATATTGTAAGTTTCTAATGGAGCATAAAGATAACATTAAACCACGTACCTTTGAACCAATTGCTTCTATCATTAATTTAACGTTATATTCATTTATAACACATCATTCTAAGTCGTTGGATATATTACATGCCATATTTTAGCATTGAAAGCTCCAATAAGGGGTCCACTAACCAGGTTCCTTGAAGCCTATTTGGACTATCATTAATTTTACGTTATATCCATTCATGATACATCATCCCAATTTGTTTGATATATTACATGCCATATCTTATCATTTGAAAATTGTTGAGGATGTCATAAGGGTGTGACGTAAGCGTTGTTTATTGTTAACTGTCCGTTGACTAACCCAAGCTAGGGTGGAATCAAACAATAGAACCAAGCCCTTTTGGCTCCGCCATTATTAACAACAACCCCTGTACGTCTCTAATCCCAACTCTACCACCCTGAGTTGTATCTTACCTGTGATCGTATAGTGTTAATCCTCATAAAAACATAATAAAAAGATTTGTGACCGCAATAACTTTATAAATTAAATAATCCCCTTCCCCAGTTGTGATTATCCTACCCTCTTAAACAAAAGAAACCCCGACATTAAGAGTATCACGTGCATGTCTATACCAGGAATAAGGCGCATGGAAAACTGATCTCACGTCAACAAAACAAATTTATTGAAGGGCAAAAGTTGCTTAGAAAAAATTATTTTAAAGTTACGTATAAAACAAACAGTTTAAATATACAAATGGCAAGGAAAAGGTAATTTAATTATAATAATAACCAATTAAATGAAACAAAACAAAAGGCTCTAAACAAGGTTGTCCCCCCCCCCCCCCCCTTCCCTTTCTCTCTCACTTAAAATTCCCTCTACGTCAAACAAAACAAAAAAAAACCTATTTCAAATAGGCCTGATTTCACACTGTCCATACTTTGCAAAGTTATACCTGAGCTCGCATAAAGTCCACTTATCTTTAGTCACGAATGTTCACTTTCACAGTTCATACTGTTTCCCTTCTCCTTGTCCGGGTTGGTCGATGCTTGCCATGTCCGACGTTGCCGGTGTCCGCCGCCGCTGCCGCCGTCGTTCGTCAGCACCCGTTGCTTGGCCTGCCTGGTTGCCGACTCGATACGCCGCTTCACGCCACGGTGTTCCCTCGAGTCTTCCCGCCAGCGCAGCCTCCCGCCGATCCACCTTCTCCCGACGGCCAGCCGGGTCACGTCAACCTCTCCCGCCGGACAATGGTGCCGTCGCCTCCGCTGTCGATCTCATTCCTCCTTAGTCATGGCCGAACGACCTCCACGCCATGGCAGGCCGAGCTTCGGCCGCCAGGCGTGGAGCCGAACTTCGAAAAAAAAACTTTCTTCCCTCGCTACCACATAGAGGTATCTCCACACAACCTTTTCAAGAGAGAGACGTCGATAGAATATATCTTTCTTTATTTTTAAAATTCCCACCTCGTTTTTGTTTTAATTTCTTTTAATAGTCCCGCACTTTGAGCCTCAGCCAATCGGTAATTCCAGCACTCGCTCCCCTGCTCCACAGTTGCGCGGAAAAATCAATTTTTTAATCGTATTGCGTCGAATGGTCAGAGCAGCCAGCTCCATCGCCGTGGCAACTTCCGCTCAGCTGCTGTAACCTCCCCCCCTCCTTTTTTAAGAGCTTACTTCTTACGCTAATAGAACAAAGAGCTGGGAACGAGGCCTAAATCGCCGATTATCTTAATAACTAAATCTATACATTAAATGAGAATTATTGAACAATAAATACTGATTATTCTATACTATGAGAAACAATACATAAAGAATTGTGTGTAGTTGCGTTAGAATACATTGTTTCATAAATTTCATAAATTTCCATTCAAAGTGTTGCACGTGGTCAGTTCTCCATCGCCTCCCCTTTCGTAAGATTAATTAAAATACACATATTTGGGAGATAATCCAAAATATGTAGTGATATATTTTAATATGTCACAAGGGTACCATTGTTTCGATTACAACCATTTTCAAAATGGTTCATTTCCTGAACCATATTTATCAATTGGCCGAAATAGTAATTTATATTCGTTTCTATCTCGTCATTACGATTTGTTTGATATATTACTTAATATATCTTCCCATTGAAAATTGCTTGGCGGAAAAATAGAGTTACCATTTGTGCACGTACCAATGAACCGATTTAGATAATAATTGTGATTGGTTCGTGCCATGAACCATATCCATCGACTGAGGAAAACAGATTTTGAAAATCTTTCATAGCCTCGGAGGAGTTGAGATACGGACGGACGGACAGACAGACAGACACGTTTCCCCACACTGATGGCATAAAGCACCTTTCGGTACTTAACAAACCATTAAGGAATGACGTAACCAAGTACCGAAAGGATAAAATAAACAATTCACGGAACTATAATTTTAAACCGCCGTATGTTAACATTGTAAGTTTCTAATGGACCATAAAGATACCATTAAACCACGTACCTTTGAACCAATTTCGACTATCGTTAATTTTACGTCATATTCCTTCATGACACATCATTCCAAGATGTTTGATATATTACATGCCATATTTCAGCATTGAAAGTTTCAGTGAACCATAATGGTTCCACTAAACCAGATTCCTTGAAACCAATTTCGATTATCATTAATTTTACGTTATATTCATTCATGATATCTCATTCCAAGTCTTTTGATATATCACATGCCATATTTTAGCATTGAAAGTTCCAATGAACCATAATGGTTCCATTAAACCAGAATGGTTGCACTAAACCAGCTTCCTTGAAACCAATTTGGACTATCATTAATTTTACGTTATATTCATTTATGACACCTCATTCCAAGTCGTTTGATATATTACATGCCATATTTTAGCATTGAAAGTTCCCATGAACCATAATGGTTCCACTAAACCAGGTTCCTTGAAATCAGTTTTGATTATCTTTAATTTTACGTTATATTCATTCATGACACCTCATTCCAAGTCGTTTGATATATTACATGCCCTATTTTAGCATTGAAAGTTGCAATGAACCATAATGGTTCCACTAGACCAGGTCTCTTGAAACCAATTTGGACTATCATTAATTTTACATTATATTCATTCATGGCTCATCATTCCAAGTCGTTTGATATATTACATGCCCTATCTTTTCAATGAAAATATTTGAGGGAGTCATAAGGGTACCATTAGAGCACGTGCCATAGTTTCGATTTCAACCAATTTCAAAATGGTTCATTCCCGGAACCATATTTATTAATTGGCGAAAATAGTCATTTATATCCGCGTCTATCTCGTCGTTACTATTTGTTTGATATATTACTTAATATATCTCTCCATTGAAAATTGCTAGGTGGGGTCGTTAAGGTACCATTTGTGCACGTGCTACTGAACCCATTTAGATAACATTTATGATTGTTTCGTTCCATATACCATTTTCATCGATTGAGGAAAGTAGTAATGAATAACCGCTTCTATCTCGTCATCACGATTTGTTTGATATATTTCTTAATATGTCTTCTCATTGAAAATTGCTTGGCGGGAAAATTGAGGTTCCATTTGTGCACGTACCAATGAACCGATTTAGATAATAATCGTGATTGGTTCGTGCCATGAACCATATTCATCGACTGACGAAAACGGATTTTAAATATCTTTCTTAGCCTCGGAGGAGTTTGAGTTACGGACGGACAGACACGTTTCCCCACACTGATAGCATAAAGCACCTTTCGGTACTTAATAATTTAAGAATAGGCCTAACTCTATTAGCTTTTTAAAAATAGGCCTAACTGTTTAATAGCTTTTTTTAACAAAAGTAGGGCTACCATTAATTAGCTATTTTTAACAATATGCCTAACAATAATCCGCTAATTTTAAAAATAGGCCTAACAGCTGATGTAAATTAGCAATGGCAATAATAGTCTTAACAGCATAGTTTATTAGGCTATTCTAACAGAGAAAACTATTGTACTCGGATGCCGAGATCCAGTCACGTACTAATATGGAATTTAATCAACGTACCATAATTAGTAGGCAATAAGCCGATCAATATGTTTACAAAATTTTAATTTAATTTCTAGTCTATTTTTTATTTATTTTGTAGGCCAATCTGAATGAATTGTTAAAACGAAACCAGCACGCGCCTCGACAAAGGTTAGTAACGGGCGAGTGCTCTAAGCTCACATCAACAATCCTTAAATGATAATGAAAAATTAATATTGTATTCATTTATAACTCGTACGAATCAATTTATATATCACGTGACCCACTTTGGTATCCTTCATGGTAATGCGCAGGCTTGAAGGGGTAATTTTTTCGGACTAGCATTTCTGAAATCGAAAAGAATGTAATATTCGTTTTGTGCTCGTGATTCCCGATCGAATGAAATATTACATGCCTCATATTGCCAATAAAAAAACGTGTGTTCTTAAGACCGCACACGACCGCACGTGTGTTCCATTGTTTGGGTGTCACTGGGGGGGCGATCTATTTTCCGTAAGAGGTGTCTCTAATAAATTGGTCGTTCAGTGTATGGAAAGAAGCAATTTAACGAGCTGAACAATAAAACCACGATTTACATGCAGTCAGTAGTGGACTAAAATTTAAACGATTGCAACAGTTACATTTCCTAAACTTCGTTGAAGTCAGCGTAGTTTGAAATTAAAATTAGCAGTCAACGGAAAGTTTATAAAATTTGACTGTTGCGAAACTCAACAACGGAAAAATGTATTAATCGATAGCATTTATTATTTAGTCATTTGGCATCGACGTTTTCATTTTTAAACAATCCCATGCTTACCGCCAAAGAGTAAAATTTTGAAACAATAATGTGTAATTTATATAAATATTTATATTTGCATAAAGAGTACGCTTAAATTATAAGAAATCAAAACAATAAAGTTCGCGTGTGCTGAGAGTGAAAATTACTGTGGAACAATGGGAACGCGAGATATTAGGCACGTTATAGCGCACTGTTTGATATGCAATCCACTAACAGTGAAACGAGATAAGTTTCATTTTTTAGAACTTCTTCGTGAATAATAGAACGCTGTTTAAAAGTAGGCCTTTCTAGATTTAGAATAGAATTGTTGTATAACTATTTGTTTTGTTAATTTTGAATCCTAACTGTATTTTTTTTTCTAATAGATTCGGGAAAGCTGTTTCATATCTTCCAGCGAGCATCATGGAGAGTGAAGAGAGCCTTGCTGAATTACGTTACGAAAAAGATAAAAATGACATTATGTACGATTTAATTGTGACGATTGAAAATATTGCTACGGGACAGTCGTTGATTTCAAGAAGAAACAGCGAAAATAATTGTTGGGAGTATAAAATTCATTCTGAAGAGAAAAATCTCACAGTTTTCCTTGTCTATGGTAATCACGAACCAGATGAATTGATTGACAAAATAGAAAGCCCTTCTCCAATGGAAAGCACGGAGTCAACATCAGTAGTAAATGCTAAAGAAAGCACGGAGTCAACGTCAGCAGTAAATGCTAAAGAAAGCATCTCGCCTCCTTCAACACTACGTAATAAAAGAAATAAAAAAAAGCGGTATAATGTTCGTCGAAAGAGATACGTTAATAATGGTCCCAATACTAATAATGACGATTCCAATAAATTAGTAAAGGATAAGTTAACAAATGAGCAAATGAGATCGGTTGATGAAAAACAGACTGAGTCGAGTAAACGTGAAGATAATGAAATCAATTCAAGTGGCGATAAAATGTACGAAGAAATCAGTGAAGCAGAGTTGAGTGAAATGGATGATGATGTTAACGAAGTTGAAAATTCGCATTTTAAATTGCCAGTTCCAAATTCGTCATCGGCTGCGAGATATCGTAATGAACAATCGGAGCAACGTCAAAAATTTCAGCCATTCTCCCGCATGTATAACAAACCAAAAAATTATGAATCTGAAAGAATGCACTTGAGAAGAAAACGAAACGTTTGTCGATTTTGTGGAAGCATGTTCATGAACTTCAAACATCTAAGGAAGCACGTGAGAATCCATTATAATAATAATAATCAGCCCTATACCTGTAAATTTTGCAGACAGCATTTCGCAACCGCTTGGGAAAAAAACAACCACGAGAGAGTGCACGTAGATGAGAATCGCTACTGGCATTCAAGACAAAATTTCTTTAATTATCAACAAAATATGTAAACAACATAAATAATATGTTATTTACTTTTTTAAAAACCTGTTTATTATTTTTGTTTTGTTATTTTAAAGAATTTTATCTGTTATCAATAATCTTTATATAATTGTTCCAACTCTTTTAAGGTTAAGTTGTTCAAAGTCTAATGTAATGTAATGCTAGGAGAAATGTTTTCCTAATTAAATATTAACCTTTAAGTCTATTATCTTTATTAATTAATATTGTTCATAACAGCGAAACAATTCTTATTTTGATTGGTGCTGTAAAAAAATTTAACAAAATTTAAAAATTATTTGCTTCTTGTAAGAAACTAAGCGCTTAATAAAATATAATCAAATTTAATAGATCATTGTTTCGTCCATGGTTCAAAATTAAATTTTTTCGCTAATTCGCCGAGTTTGTCCACGATTTCTTCACCGAAACTGAAAGAATAGAAAAAGAAATGTTGCTTTCCTATTCTTCAAATAATGAAACTTAGGAGACACCGACAAGGTAAAAAGTGAATTTTTTTTTTTTTTTTAAATTTACAAATAATTTATTGATAAGAAATGGCATGTGTTAATATATCAAATAAATTATAATGACGTGTCATGAATGAATATAACGTTAAATTAATGACTGTCAAAATTAGTTCATTAGTACGTGTAGTAATGGTACCATGGAAGCTTTCAATGCAAAATTATGGCATTTAATATATCAAGCATTTTGTAAAGACAAGAACGTAAATTTAATGGCAGTCGAAATTGGTTTAGAGGTACGTGGTTTAAAGGGCAAATGACACCAAACCGGAAGTTTATTTCATATAGTTTTGAATACTTTCCTGGTACTAAATATCAATTTTATTATTATTTTTTTTTTTACTTTCATTTTTAATAAAGAAATCATAATAATTGGAAAATGGTCTTTGGAGGATTTTTTCACGCCATTACCTCCGATCTTAATTAATAAATAGTGAAAAATAGTAAAGAAAATTCCACGGCCTGGACTCAAACTAGGGACCTCCGTGTATACGCTCTGCGAACAAGGAGCCAAGCTTAATCCTATGCTCATAGGGGATGTTTGATAGCGACAGCTTCCATGTCTGCGGTTAGAGCGTCGGGGCGCATACCTGGAGGTCCCTGGTTCGAGTCCAGGTCGTGGAATTTAAAGGCCACTTCCGGTAATATAAATTCATTTTGAGTTTTGCCAAAAACTCCAGCAATAACGTTGCTTATGACCGAAGCCATAGTAATACCATGGTAATAGAAGAGAAAGTACGCCAGCTCATGTGAGGGCACTTCAATCGAAATAGATCGTAAACCAAGCTAAATTTCAATGTTGTTGCATGGTTTTGGGCTCTTTCAGAGCATAAATTCGCTATAAATATGAAAAAAAAATATTCAAAATTTTTTATCCAAGCCCATTTGAAATTTATATGCCTATAATTGTGATAACGGTGTTCATAAATCTTTCAAGGAAGGAAGTAACATCTCTGTACTAATAAGTGCAAAACTTTTTGGAGTAGATTTAACCTTAATCTATAACGATTTTAACAAATTTAATAATTTATATTAACAAGAACCTACCTTCATCTGTTCTTGATATTAAGTTATACAATTTTAACATCAATCTATATTATAATTCTGCTTGTGTTTCGTCGTTCGTTCGCACGTTACGCTTGAGCCAGGCAAAGCGACCAGGATTTCTATATTAGTAGAGAGCTAATTAGTTAGTATCGTAACTTGAAAACGAATTAACTTTTTCACGTTCTGTTTTCACCAATGAAGAAATGTGGGATAGAGCACGTTCGAAAATGAGATAGTCGAACTAAGTACAATTGCACGTGCTCTAATGGTACCATTAGGATGCCCCCTAAAAATTTTCAATGCTATCATATGGCATGTAATATATCAAACAACTCGTGACGGCGTCTCATAAATGAATAACTAGTAATTAATGATAGGTCGTAATGGTTTAGTAATACGTACTCTAATGGTGCCGTATGGTACCATTGGAAACTTTCAGTGCTAAAACTTGTCATGTAATATATCAAACATCTCGTGACGGCGTATCATAAATGAATATAACGAGTAATTAATGATACTCGGTAATGGTTTAGTAGTACCTACACAAATGGTATCATATGGTTCAACCGGAAACTTTCCATTCTGAGATGTTGCATGTAATATATCAAACAACTCGTAACGACGTCTCATGAATGAATATAACGTGTAAATGAATGATAATGGGAATTGGTTTAGTTGTACGTGTTTTAATGGTAAATATAAGTTGCATTTTGACCCAATTATTAACTGAAATAAATTACGTCCATCCTTTTGAATGGCTCTGTATATTGAATGATTTATCTGCAACTTGCGCATATATTCAGAGAATTAAAACACTACAAATATTAATTTATTAAATGAAATAATACGATGACATGGAACTTATAATATTTTAAAAAAATGTTTATTATTAAATGTAATATTTCTACGTGTGTCGTTCGTTAGCTTGCACGTAACGCTGGAGTCACGCTTTGATCTAGATTTATTGCTAACCTATGAAATTCTTAAATTCATTAACACCAGGTGGGATGCCACTTAAAACAAACTCCAAATAAAAATAGGTCACTAATCATGGTGTATCAGAACGGTTTATGTAAGGCACAAGATTAGTAGTAGTATGATTACATCAACATTCCATCGGAGCATCAAGGACTTTGATAAATAGTCATGATTGATCCCAGGGTTACAGTTGAGTCTCAATGACCACAATCTCACTTTTACACATTAGAGGTGGGCGATTCCGAGAATCGATTACCCGATTCCTGAGTGGAATCGACTCTCTATTCCAACTTTGTCAAAAATAGATTCCGGATATTTGCCCCGCTCGCTCTCATTTGCTTTTCGTACGTTGATTGGATAAGAACAGATTGGGTACACGATATTTTTTTATTCTTTATTAGTCTGTTATTAATTATCCAATTGCTATTTTTCTGCTTTAATCCAGTTAGTGTATTTTTTTTTCATTCTTATCCAATCAACGTACACCTGGATAGACTACATAAACAAACGCATATACTGATCGACAATCGACCAGTGTAGCAGTGCTGCCGTTTGGCGGGAAATTTAACATTTTGCGGGATGTCGCTTGAGAAATGAAGAAATGCGGGAAATGTGGAGAAACCGTAGATCAAAGAAAGTACTTTGGTTTAAAAAAAAAATTTTTTTCGGTTTTTTTAAAATTTTTCGAAATTTCGATTGTACTTTGATGGCGAATGGTTGGTTAAGTCAAATCACCAGTCAGTCACTAGACGAGACGAGAAGACCAATGGAAGACAGTCATATCATTGTTCTTTTACTGGAGAAAGTAGCCAATCCCGTTTCGAGACTTGGCGTTGGCCTCCCATTGGTGCTTGATACCAGATAAATAAGGTGAGGCAGTGTTGCCAAGTTGGGTGCTTGATACCAGGAAAGCAAACTATTTTCCAGAAAAAGTAATCAGGCTGAAAAAAGCAAATGGTGCAATAGAGATGCCAATGGTTTTGGTCTTACTAGAAAATAATGAACACAAAAAGTCTTTTTTGATTAAACAGGTGGTGGCCTTACAGTATAACAGAGGGACATCAGGAGTTCCAACTAGTTTCGCCATTTATTCCCGGCTTTGTCAAGGATATATACAGCATGTCAAACTCTTTTTTCATACAGCATATATATTTATTCCCGGCTATGTCAAACTCTTTTTTGAGTTTGAAGCGTGTTGGTCCTCTAGCTGTTATTGTTGAGTTATTTAGAGGCAACAAAAGGCCCTTACAGTGCTATAACTGTTTACGATTTGGCCACGTGTCCCAAGGTTGTACCGAGTCACCTCGATGTAATAAGTGCGCTGGCGATTATCAGTCGAGGGATTGTACTAACATAAAAGGCAAAGACCCCCCCCCCCCAAAATGTATACGTTGTTCTCGTCAGCACACATCTAGCTACACCAAGTGTCCCAAATATCCACAAGTCAAGAGGATCAAAAGCACAAAAGTGGTAGAGGGATACTAGTGATACACGTACGGTCGACCACAATCAATTGCGTGATATCTACAGGTTTCTAGGAAATTTGCTAAATCACTACAAGGAAAGTGGAAAAACGGTGCCACAGACTGCCTCTCACGAATCTAGCAAATGACCATGGACAGACACCCATACAAGATCGTTAATCAAGGGAAACTCCGTTGCAATATTTGGAATGCGAGGGGAATCGCTCGCAAGCGCATCGAGTTTTACAGTTTCCTTACAAATTGGAATGTCGATGTCGCCTTCGTGTGCGAGACGCACCTGAAATCTACTCAAGTCTTCACCTTACCTGGATATAGTGTTTATCGCAAGGATCGGCCACTGGGAAATAATTCCAGCCACGCTTTTGGCGGAGCAGCGATAATTGTAAAGGACGGCATTGAGCATCGTGAGTCTGTCACTCTAGATTTTGTGGGAATGGAAGCAGTCTCCGCGATTATAAACGATGTGGACGCAGGTGAAATCAAGTTTATATAACCCACCTAAGCACAAGCTTGATCCGTGCGAACTTGACGAGCTGCTGTCTGGATCCATTCCGGTTGTTATTGGGGGCGATTTGAATGCCAAGCACCACGCGTGGAACTCCAAATGCCCCAATCAAAACGGCAATATATTATATGGATACACATTAAACGATATTGACACCTTCGTTGCTGGTCCCCTTGATGACACATATTACTGCGACCACTCTCCTGTTAGCGACGTGCTGGATATTGCAGTTTTTAAAGGTTTCCTCAAGCCCTATAATATGTTCACAGTTGACGACTTATCCTCTGACCACCGTCCAGTGATGCTTATTTTTGAGGGTTTAAACATCGATAAGAAGATTGTGCTCCGCTCTAAACAGGACTGGAAGCTCTTTAGGGACATTCTTAGAGACAATAGCATTTCTTACAAGGAGGATATCAATAGTAATATTAATGCTATCACCCGTGTTGTCAACGATGCCACTACTTCCAGTACCTCTACTATCGATCGTAAGCGTCCGGAACACCTCGACCTGCCTCCTTATATCAGGCGTCTTATTCTCGAAAGGAACTCTTACAGAAGATTATGGCAGCGTAAGCGACTTCCCTTCTTCAAGACTAAGTACAGCCGGCTTTCTCGCAAGGTGCAGGAGGAGGTTAAATCACTACGAAATCAAAGGTGGAACGATAAACTGAAATCCTTGACTGTCCAGGACAACTCGCTCTGGGGAACTGTGAGAGCCTTAAAGGGTAACAGACCAATTCAATTGCCGCCACTGCTTGCAGGCAATGGCAACGTTGTCACCAGCGACGGGGATAAGGCCCAATTGATCGCTGATTCCCTGAAAAGTCAATTTACCACGCCTGGTGAGACAAACTTGGACAGCCTCCAAAACACTCAGATAGTTAACGATGGGTGTATCGTGTTCCCACCTCTGAGGAAGTCATTAGTGCCCAAGAAATCTCCGACGTCATCAAGCGACTTAAAACCAAGAAAGCAGCAGGTATTGATTCCATCAGTAACAGTGCTCTCAAGAACTTGCCTTCTAATATTATATCGTTCATTACCAAAGCCATGAATGACTGCTGGAAACTTGGTTACTTCCCTGACCAGTGGAAAGAGTCCGTCATAGTTACCATACAAAAGCCTGGTCTAAACCCTGCTCTTGCTGTCAGCTACAGACCCATAAGCTTGCTACCTGTGCTGTCAAAAGTTTTCGAACGCACCATTCTGAAGAGGTTTGAAAACAATCTCTGTAGCAAACAATCTCGTTCGTGATGAGCAATTTGGCTTTCGCCCAGGTCACTCCTGCCAACTTCAGATCTGCAGATCTAAACACTCCTCTTAACTGTGCCAAGTATGGTGGTCTTGTCTTTTTGGATGTCCGTAAAGCTTTTGATCAGGTTTGGCACAACGGCCTAATATACAAGATGATTCCTTGCGGTTTTTCGGACGAACTCATTTCCTTGATTAGTTCCTTTCTGTCAAACAGGACATTTCGCGTCAAGGTTGGCTGCTCCATGTCTAATCCTTGTGACGTCAATGCTGGTGTTCCGCAGGGTTCTGTCCTGGGCCCTGCACTGTTCAACTTTTACTAATTGCAAGCTATATCTGTTCGCTGACGACGCGGCCATCATGACTACTGACCGAAATCCCGCTCACGTCATATCACGGTTACAAAAGGCCATACATCTGTGCGAGAAATGGTTTGCAAAGTGGAGTTTCGACTTAAACGTTGACAAGTGCAAGGCGATGTTCATTACGAAGAAACTTCGAAAACCCCCGAGTTCCCTCTTCCTTTCTGGTAAAGAGCTCGAGTGGGTAAAAAATTATAAATATCTCGGTGTGGTGGTAGATACCAGGCTAAATTGGGGAGACCACGTCTCCTATGCGATAAATAGAGCCAAGAAGGCGAAGTTCAGTCTAGTTGCCCTTCTGGGACGAAACAGCGCCCTTGGAGTGGATACCAAACTTTTGCTTTACAAGATGGTTATACGAGTCATTCTTCTTTATGGTATGCCTGCCTGGGATGGAAGGATCTCCAAACCTTCCAAAACGTTACTCTGAGGACTATCGCCCAACTTGACAGGAGAGTCGCAACAAATATTTCTATTGCTGAAGATTTCCATATATCTCCAATTGGTAGCTATGTGCAGGAGTCACTGAAAAAGTTGCTTCCGAAGATCAAGGACCATCCAAATCCTCTGGTTGCAGATATTCTGGAACACCCACTCACGTTTAGAAGTTTCCTCAGGCATCGGAGGCCTCGACACGTCCTGGACATCAATTTCGACGACATCCAAAAGGCCATCTTTCCCGAATACTGGATCTCATAGCTCCTCGTGCCCCTCGTCAATCAACAATCAACTCTATCGTCCTTATAGCAAAGGACCGCATCTTATCCTCTGGATGACTTAACTAGGTTTCATCTGGCTTCTTGCCTAATTCAGTGTACTTCCCCTGGTTACTTCCTGGATGAGTATGGCAGTGAAAGCGTTGCTTTCGGACCACTCGTCTCGTTTTTCCCTGCACTGTTCGATTGTCGATTGCCAAGTTGGGGGATTTCCCCCCAAATTTGGGGGATTATTTTTCAATTGGGGGATTTTATTTTCTGGGGAATATTTGGGGAAAATTTTATTTACCATTTATTTAATACAGAAAGTGTGTAGTTACGTCTGAGACATTGGAAACATTCTCTTCACGACAATCTCAGAAGTAATTAAGCGTGATTGGTTACAAGAAGTCACGTGATTCGCATTTCTTCACGGATGATATGTCTCTAACCAATCATCTTTGATCTTTTATTTTTGATTGAGGTTCGGTTCGTATATGTCTCTTTCGGTTTTAGGGGAAATTTCGATTTGTCTGGGGGAGTTTGTGAAAATAACTTGGCAACACTGAGGTGGGGTGAGCAGTGTCGAATCGATAAGGATTCCAGCAGCAGCACACACCAGGCGTAAAAATATTTTTTAAAACTTCACAATAGTAAGTACTATTAATATCTTTATGATTTGCGGAAAACATCGATGATTCCAAAACCATTCGATGTTAAATCGATTTTGGAATCGATATAAGATATGTTAAAAAACCTTCAAGTGCAGTGTTTATTTTATGAAATAATACTTTCTAGCTAATTTGTCTCAAATTTCGTTTATTTTAACTTTTATTTTTGTTTAAAAATTAAACAAAATTTACACATTTCATCAATTTAAAAGTCATTTTAAGTTAAGTTTTTGTTTAAAAACAAAGCAAAATTTACATTTTTTCGGCTTATTGCATTCCTTTCTTTTGATATCAATGTTCCAGCCTTCGAAAAAAGCCTTTCGGAGGCAACTGAAGTAGCCGGAATACACAAAATGATCTGCGACACATTTTATTTCTTTGTCAGTTTGGTACTGTTTCCACCAGACAAGTGGATCTTCTTTTCGCTTGATCATGGCGGCTTCATTGTAGTGTCGTACTTGTAGGAAAGCATTGCTCTTTTCATTTTTTTCAAGTGATTAACCTAGTGACTAACCTCAGCCTCTCTCTCCCACGAGAACTTACAAATTCGCCGCTATGAGCGCTGAAACTAGAAAAACGGTGCTGCCATCTGAGCGGCGTATGACAACTAACAACATCGATAATGCAGTAGCAGGAAAAACATCGATACTATAAAATCATCGATGCATCTCTTCTCTTACATTTCGATAGCACGTAATTTTTTTTTTATTTTATGATAGAAATCATACTAAAAATAACAACTATATTAAACTCAGCTACTACTAAAATACCGGGAAAAGTCAGGGAATTCCACAATAAAATGTATTAAGTAAGTAAAATATTCCGTTAGACCCGGTTATAATCGATTTTTTAAATTTGCGGGAAATACGTACATCCCCCAACGGCAGCACTGCAGTGTAGTGAAAAAGAGTACGAGTGGTCCAGGAGCCTTTAGCTCACTTTACACGCTCGCCCAAAAGGTAAACCAAACTAGTGATGTGCGATACCGATAAAGCATCGATACTTTAATAAAATACTCGATGACCAATATCAACTACTCAAT
>JAHWFO010041365.1:983011-996775 GCA_023313115.1 Rhysida immarginata | reverse complement strand
GGATCAAATCTAAGCAACATTTCCCTCTTTCATTTTTTTCTCTGGGGTATTGTTTGTTTTTTAAGATAAGAAAATGTTGGACGTCGCATAGACGTAATATGCTTCTGGAAGACGTCAAAATCATAGTCAATCATATAATAAAAAGAGCAAAAACACATTGCTTGTTTTTTGTGAAACATGCAAATGTTTTGCAGTAAGTGTTCAAATTAACTCCCTCTTGTATGAATGCATGCTTCACAACGCCGCCGCTTGGACTGACGCACACGTTCAAAAGTTCCTTGTTCTTCGCGAATCTGGACCGCAGCTACGGCGATTCTGGCTACCAGCTCTTCATCGGATCTCACTGGTGTCTCGTATACTTTCCCCACAGAAAGAAATCCACTCACGTTAGATCTGGAGACCTTGGCGGCCAAGCAATAGGACTGCCTCTATCAATCCATCACTGGGGAAAGATTTGGTTTAGGTGCTCTGTCACAAGCAGGGAGAATTGTGCTGGAGCACCATCAACTCAGAGGTCTTCTTTTGAGACCCGAACAGTTTCTATCCAAACAACTGTTTCCTGCAGGTAGGATTTAAACATTTTTTTATCTCAAAAACAATGCCCCAGAGATAAAACTCTGTATACCGTTAAAGTTTGATCAAATTCCAACGAGTAGTTTCCGAGTTACGCACTCAACATCGTAACACGTGCTGGTTAGTACTCGCATGTGAGCACTTTTACAATTTTGAATGCGTAACTCGGAAACTACTTGTTGGAATACGATCAAATTTTAACGCTATACACAGTTTTACGTACCCTATTATTCCTCCAAAATTCGAAAGATACTTACCCAATCAGTAGGCAGCCACTGAAATAAAATTGTTCAAAATTCAACAGATTCTGAATTAACGATGAAAATCGCACATCTTCATTGGGGTTTTTTCAGTATCGAGTAACAACGTGCAAACTATCGATTCTAGAGACATATAACAATACACGATAATTTGGTACTCGGTCATTTGGCCGAACGGACATTTCACCGACGGACATATGACCGAACGGAAATTTAACCGACGGAGAAATGCCTGCATTTCATCGACATTTGGACATTCGGCGTAAAGAGATGTTTTCGGCAATATAATTCATTTAATGGAAAAAAAAATGTTTTCAGGAGGTTATTTCGTATAACAAATCTTATGAGGCAAATTCTTTCTACTAAGCAAGCATATTGTATGGACCTAGAAAATTATTCTTTTTTGTATGTCTTTTTAAATAAATGTTAGTTTTCATATCGTTAGGTAGGTTAAAATGGGAACCGGACAAAATGCAACTAAGGGTCTTGTATTATTTAATAATATCAAGTCTTTTTTTGTATGTCTTTTTAAATGAATATTTTACTTCTATAAAATGAGATACTCATTAGTGATGGGCAATATTTGATATTAGTATCGTGGTATTAAAAGTTTATTCCATACACATCAGGTTTCTGTCCTGATTTAAGAGGTGTCATAAAAATTCTAATATCGGATAGTACCAAATGCGAAAATTCTGACAGTATCGATGACTCAAAATTATGCGATACTAAAGTATCGTCCATAGGGATGTGCGATATTCTTCGATATCAATATATATCGCGATAATTTGGTCCTTAGTCGACTAAAAGAGTCAAATGATTCCAACTCGATATAGTCGTAACCATATCGGATTTTTTTAGTGGGCCATGGTTTTTCGATGAAGTGGGGTGTACCGGATATTATCCGATATTAGAATTTTTATGTTCCCTCATAAAGCAGAACAGAATTTTTTAATGTGTATGAATAAATTTTTAATACACGATACTGGTATCAAATATCGCCCATCACTAATGAGTATCTCATTCTATAGAAGTAAAATATTCATTTAAAAAGACATACAGGAAAAGAATTGATATTATTTAATAATATAAGACCCTAAGTTGCATTTTGTCCCGTTCCCATCTTAACCTACCTAACGTTATAAAAACAAACATTTATTTAAAAAGACATACAAAAAAGGAATAATTTTATAGATACCATACAAAATGCTTGCTTAGTAGAAAGAATTAAACAGATTTGTCTCATAAGATTTGTTATACGAAATAACCTCCTGAAAACATTTTTTTCCCCATTAAATGAATTATATTGCCGAAAACATCTCTTTACGCCGAATGTCCAAATGTCGATGAAATGCAGGCATTTTCCGTCGGTTAAATGTCCGTTAGGCCAAGTGTCCGTCGGCCAAATGACCGGGTACCGATAATTTTTGGTATTGGTATCGGCACAACACTAAACCAAATGAGGTACACTGAAGTAGGAAAGAAGCCAGATGAACCTCTTTAAGTCATCCAGAAAAGAGTCCCTTCATGGTAGGGACGAGAATCGGATTGTGGATTGACGAATAGCGAGTCTGAAAAACTAGGATCTAGCAGATCCAGTAGTTGGGGAACTCGGCCTTGTTAATGTTCTCGAAATTGACATCCAAGATATGACGTGGTCTTCGAAACCTGAGGGAACCCCTGATAGTGAGTGAGTGGTTCATGATTTTCATGATGTTCCATCTTGGGCAGCATGTTCCTGAGAAGTGTTTGAACATAGGAACCAATGTGGGTCATCCCCAGATCTTCATAGATAGAGATTGTTGGCAACTCTTCTGTCTAGTTGAGCAATGGACCGGAGGGTAACATTTTGGAAGGTCTGAAGATCTTTCCATCTCGATTTGCAAATGGAAGCCCAAGCAGGCATACCGTGAAGTAAAATGGCACGAATCACTACCTTGTATAACAAGAGTTTGTTGTCCACTCTGAGAGCGCTGTTTCGCCCCAGTAGCGCGATGAGGCTAAACTTCGCTTTCTTAGCCTTGTTAAGCGAATATTGGACATAGTCGTTCCATTTGAGCTTGGAATCCGAGGTACTTATAATTTTTAACCCACTCAAGCTTCCTACCATGTAGGATGATGGGCCTTGGAGGGTTTTTGCGTTTGCGTGTGATGAACATGGCTTTACACTTGTTAACATTCAGCTGTAAGCGCCACTTTAAGCTCTCACACTGGTGTAAAGCTTTTTGCAGACGGCTGATGACGTGGACTGGATAACGTGCCCAGGTCATGATGGACCCGTCGTCAGCAAAAACTGCACTTTGTAAACTTAGGAAAGTCGTGGATAAAGAAATTGAACAAGGCAGGCCCCAAGACAGAGCCTTGGGGAACACCAGCATTAACATCAGAAGGGTCAGAAAAGGAGTCACCAACCTTAACACGGAAGGTCCTCTTTGACAGAAAGGAGCGAACCAAGGCAATTAGGGAAGCCACAAGTAATCATTTTATAAATGAGTCCATCATGCCAGACTTGATCAAAGGCCTTTTGGACGTCAAGAAAGATGATACCACCAAACATAGAAAGATTGAGAGGACCGTTCAAATCAGCAACAAGCCTCCATACCTGGAGCTGACATTGCCGATTGTCTGATTGCGCTCTTGGGGAGAAACATTGCCCTTGGATTGGACAATAAACTCTTGCTGTACAAGGTGGTAATCCGCACCATCTTGCTCCATGGAATGCCTGCCTGGGCGTCTATCTGCAAATCAAGGTGGAGGGAAATACAGACCACATTGGTAGCTACGTCCAAATGCTCCTAAAGAAATTGCTTCTTAAAACTGAGACCCACGACAATCCCTTGGTAGCCAGTATACTGGACCACCCTCTAGCCCTTAGGGGTCCCATAAGAATACGAAGACCCCTTCATGTACTGTAAGTTAATTTCGATGATATCAATAAGGTTGTCTTCCCCGACTTCTGGATATCTTAGCCGCAGATTCTCAGGGCTATCTCTACGTCAATCAACAATCTTATTCTTCGTCCTACCAGTTAGGACTCTATTATCAGGATGACTCTCGAGGGACATCAGGTTTCTCCTCTAACTCAGATAATTCCCTTGGTTACGTTATAGACGAGTGTGCTATGGAAGCTCTGCTCCCGGACCGCTCGTGTCTTTTCACTACACTGTTCGATTGTCAGGCACAGTCACTGGATATAATTTGTATATCCATTGATTTTCAGATGATATGGTAAATGTTTTAAGGTCTAGTAACTGGCTGGAGTCTACAGAGATGCAGACGTATGTTTCCCAACCATTTCTGGAGAGAACAGCCTCAATTACAGAATACTGGTCTAAACATGAGCAGGAACTTCCAAATTTAACAAGAATGGACCAGTTGGGTCCCAATACATTTTAATAAAGTGGGTGTATTTCTCCCTGAATCAGTATTTAGTCACAGTCAATTGTACGTCGTTTTTTCAAAAGCACGCAGATAGTTAGATGTGAGAGTTAAAGTGTTGGACTGTCGTAAGCAGGAAAGGAAAAGTAACAAAACTGTGACAAAGATCGTCATATACAGAGAGATATACTAACTTCACTTTGATACCAGTTAAAATGACTCCACATTGCAATATGCATTACTACTGTAAATAAAGTAATGTTTTTATGTATTGTAATGGTTGTTTTTGCACTTACGTAAGAGTTATATTTTTTTAATTTACTTTTAAATCGTTTTCTATTTTATTCTACAATCTCATCATGGTTCATTTTATTCCGTGGAATTTCCATGGGTCCCACTAGTTTAATATAAATCTTAAATAAAGTTATACAGAGTTAGCACAATAGAAGAGATTCAAAATCAAGTGTTAGGTATTTTTTCACGCAAAAACCACATCAAACCGGTTTTTATTCGTTAACCGATTTTCAAATTTCTTTTAGTATCTGATACTTACATTTGTCCTCTATGTAATGCACTATTCACTTTTCGACATAGTTCCCATTCCTTTCCAGGCATTGCGCCAACGCGTGACTAGTCGGGTGAACCCGTCGGAGAGGAATTCGGGGTTGTTGTCGACACCAGGATTGAATGGGAGCTTTGGACTCTCTTCTGCAGTACGATAACGCCCACCCGCACACGATCGCCACCCACCAGAGGAGTTGCAGCGCCTACAGTTCAAAGATGAAAAACTGCAGTTCAATAATGGAAGACTTTGCACCTTGAGACTTTCACCACCTCCCAAAGAAGAAAAACCACCTTAAGGGGGCATGAGTTGCGTTCTGACCACGAGATGAAAGATGCCATTCAATCCTGGTGGCGACAACAACCCCGGAATTCCTCTCCGACGGGTTCACCCGACTAGTCACGCGTTGGCGCATTGCGTGGAAAGGGATGGGGACTATGTCGAAAAGTGAATAGTGCATTACATAGAGGACAAATTTAAGTATCAGGTACAAAAAGAATTTTGAAAAATCGGTTACCAAATAAAAAAAAGTTACGGACCAGGAGGCAAAAATTCTTGAACTCGTATATTATAAGTTGATTAATTATTTATCTTTTTTATAAACAAAGGCGGAAATTAAATATATTATTTCAAGATCAAGTATATTGCGAAACACCAAATACACCTTAGAGAGCAAAAGGATTTTTTAGTGTGCAAAATGTTTTCAGTGTGAATTCCTCATTGTACATTCGATTCTTATAGAAGGTTTTCGTTTTTGTTTTGTTTATGTTGCTTAAAAATTATTTAATTGCAGTCTAATTAAATTTATTATCTAGTTCATTAGAATTCAACTGAGATATACAATATATGATTATTTGAGTATTAATTTGTTCTTCACAAAACAAATTTTTATGAAAATGATTTTTTTAAGTGTTTTAAGGTACAAAAACTCTGATGACTAATAGCAATTACGCGCGAGAAATAGTCAGCGTACAATACCCACATTTTTTCCTTTTACACTAAATCCATGACGAGCAGAAACATATCCCGGTGCATGCGTATTTATCCCAGCACTTGCGAAACAGGCGGTGCAAACATTGATCTGGTAAACAGGCGCATGGTCATGGCGAAAAGAACGAAATGTTGGTGTTGAGCGGGTGCGGATTCTTGTGAGCGCTTGAAGAGCCTGAGGCGAACACTGTGCGGTATAATACTATAATAGAAACTAACATTCTAAAATGTTTGGGAAAAAACTAGTATAAATTCTATAAAAACTTTTATTCAAGCCAAAGTGATTTCAATGTTTGATTGTTCTGAGACTGAGACACCCGCAATTATTCTTCATTTGCTTTCTACAAAAATATTATTATCTATAAAGGTCCTAATAAATATTTTAAAGTATTTTTTCAAGATACACAAATGTTAATATCGTAATCGAGCAACATTAAGTAATTTATGAATTCGGTGCATATATAATGAAGTTTAACAGAAATAAACCTTCCTTAACAGTTGGCGTATGTTTAAATAGGACCGTTTTTCTACATGCCATTTACGATTCTTGTTCATAATATGCAAGGAAGAAAAATAATGAATTTAACAACTTACACTGAGTAGGCCTGTCGATTATATGAGAAAATTATAATTCCATAAAAAAAAATTCTGTTCTGTTTATCCGCGCTGGAATGCCTAATGGAATTGTTAATGATATTTGAAATGTTAGCATCACTTATAGAGATATTGTTACGTAATATAGGAATTTTTATTTCAATATATGTCATTACACAAGCAATCAAAGTCAAATATCCAAGGCCAGCTAGAGAGACAGGCCCTGAAACTCAAAAGTCACCTGACCATCTTAGTCCGACCAACAATGGAATCCTTAATTGTTTCCATCTTGGAGTTTAATAATCAGTATTTTTTAATTTGTTGGAAACAATGAAGGTTACATTGTTGCTCGGACTAAGATGGTCAAGTGACTTTTGAGTTTCAGGGCCTGTCTCTCTAGCTGGCCATGTCAAATAATTTAACCAACGTCACCTAATGAGAAGCGTAGCCGACGAAAAAGACAGGCCGGGACACTAAACAGTCACATGACCAAAGTAGATCTAGCAACAATCCAATATTCATTGTTTCCATCTTGGATTTCAACAATCAGTGTTTTTTCGTTTGTTGAAAACAATGAAGATAAGATTGTTGCTAGATCTACTTTGGTCATGTGACTTTTTAGTGCCCAGGCCTGTCTTTTTAGCTGGCTTTGATGAGAAGGCCTATTCACTGTAACGTCATACATTGTTACATTACCATCAGAGCGCGAGATTTAAGGCTTCTTATTGGCAGAAATCCCTAATTGTTGGTAGAAATCCAATAATAAGCCCTAAATCTCGCCCTCTGATGATGATGATTTAAAGGACAACTCTACGCAAAAAATCGATTACAATTTTTTTACAGAATATCATTCTTTGATTAAATATAATACATTCCCGTTGAAAATTTTAAATTTGGTCCATAATTTCAATATAAGAAACTGCTTTGAAAAGTGAAAAACGGCGCTTTGCCCCCAGAGACAAATGAAAGAAAGACACTGGCAGTGTCCTATTCATTTCGCTGAGCGCTACTGGTGCCAGCGGAAGTGCAGCATTCGCCATGTTACGATTGGCAAAAACCTAAGGCGGCATATATTCTCAATGTAATTTCAGCTGTTTTTGTAGATGATTTCTGGAAGTTTTAGTAAGCATAACCTGTTTTCTGATTTTTTTTTTAAAAAACTTTATTGCATTAACTAATGACAACGTATACTTTTAATAACTCCAAATAACTCATTCAATGCCTAACGAATTTTTAAAAGACAAATATTTTAAAATTTTAAATTCAAAGAAAAGGAAGAAATAATTCTCAGTTCAATAAAATAATCAATTTATTAATCCACATATTGTAATAAGCAATTGTTTGCAATTGTTTCACATCGGCCTCGGTAGCTAGGTGGTTGCGTTATCACCTCTGATGCCCGAGGACGCGGGTTCGACTCCGGCCGAGGACGACGAGGATTTTTTTCAGGGAAAAATCCTGAGATCACGCACTTCCTTCGGAAAGGAAGTAAAGATGTTGGTCTCGTGTAGTCGTTTGTCGGCTGCACGTTAAAGAATCCTTGCAAGGCAAAATTTGCCACCCCTATAACCCTGTCCTGAAATGACCATAGAAGTTGAAAAGAGCGTTAATACCAAACAAACCAAACCAAACGGATTGATTCATATGCATTGCCTCGGGCGATCAGCTGTTTCATGCCAATCCTAATATGGTGGCGCGAAGGCCCCACTAGAGGGGAGGTCACTGCCAGTCTCTTTCTTTCATTTGTCTCTGTTTGCCCCTCCCTACCGCTGGCCATTTTCCCCGGAAGTGACGTAGTTTGAGTCAAAGGAGGCCAACGAAAAAGACAGGCCCAGACGCGAAAAAGTCACCTGAGCAACAATCCAGCCTTCATTGTTTTCAACAAATGAAAAAATACTAATTGTTAAAATGCAAGATGGAAACCATGAAAAATACAATGTTTTTCGGTCTACATTGTTATTCTACGTTTGACTCCAACTACGTCACGGCCTCACCCAAATCCCGCTCATTATTTTCATTTTTTCACACAATTTTTTTTGAATATTTTTTTTTTTTATTTAAATAAAGTTGTATATGACCGTAGAGTTGTCTTTTAACAATATATGACATTTCAGTGAACAGGCCTTCTCTTTAGATAGTGTTGATCAAGCTGGCTTTGACAAGCAATATAACGTGCTGAACAATAAAGCCACGATTCCATGCAGTCGATAGTGGACAAAATTTAAACGATCGCAACAATTGCAGTTCCTTAACTTAAACGGGAGGTTTATAAAATTTGATTGTTGGGAAAACTCAACAACGGAAAAATATATTAATAGATAACATATGTTATTTATTCATTTGGCGTGGACTTTTTCATTTTTAAACCATCCTATGTTTACCTGCTGTTATTTACTTCTTTGGAGATCAATATCAATCAATAGTACAGATGGGACGATTCAGCTGTAATCGTTGACTTTATGAAGTAAAATGTTGGATCAATAATGTCTAATTTGTATAAATATTTATGTTTGCTTAAAGGGGACGTCTAAATTGTAAGATATCAAAACAATTAACTTTGCGTGTGTTGCGAGTGAAAATTACTCTGGAACAATGGTAACGCGAGATATTAAGCACGTTATAAGCGCACTGTTTGACAAACAATCCACTAATAATGATACGAGATAGATTTCATATTTTAGAATTTCTTCGTGAATAATAGAACTTGAAACGTTGTTTAAAAATCGGTCTTTCTAGATTAAGATTAGAGTTTTTCCATTACTATTTGCTTGTTAATTATTTTTTTACTAATCTTAACTCTATCTTTTTTTTTTTACTTTTCTAATAGATTGGCCAAAGCTGTTCCATATCTTCCAGCGAGCATCATGGAGTGTGACATTAGCCTTGCTGCATTACGTTACGAAAAAGATAAAAATGATATTATGTACGATTTAATTGTAATGATTGAAAATATTGCTACGGGACAGTCACCGATTTCAAGAAGAGCCCGCAGAAATAATGGCTGGGAGTATAAAATTCGTTCTGAAGAGAAAAGTCTCACAGTTTTCCTTGTCTATGGTAACTACGAACCCGCTCAATTGATTAACAAAAAAGAAAACCCTTCTCCAGTGACAACAAACACGGAATCAACATCAGTAGTAAATGCCAAAGAAAGTACCTCGTTTCATTCAACATCACGTAATAAAAGAAATAGAAAAAGGCGGTATAGACTTCGAAGGAGATATGTGAATAATAACTCCAATAAACATAATGGTGATTCCAGTAAATTAGTAAAAGATAAGTTAACAAATGAGCAAACGAGATTCGTTGATGAAAACCAGCCTGGGTCGAGTAAACGTGAAGGTGATAAAATCAAATCAAGCGTCAGTAAAATGTACGAAGAAATCAGTGAAACAGAATTTAATGAAATTGATGAAGGTAAAAAAGTTGAAAATTCGAATTTAAATTTGCCAGTTACAAGTTCCTCATCGGCTGTGGGATATAATGAACAAACGGAGCAACGTCAAGAATTTCAGCCATTCTCCCGCATGCATAACAAACCAAACAATAATGAATATGAAAGAATGCACATGAGAAGAAAACAAAACGTTTGTCGATTTTGTGGAAGCAGTTTCATGAACTTCAAACACCTAAGGAAGCACGTGAGAATCCATTATAATAATCTGCCCTACACATGTAAATTTTGCGGACAGTATTTCGCCACCGCTTGGGAAAAAGACAACCACGAGAGAATGCACGTAGAAGAGAACCGCTACTGGTATCAAAGACAAGCTTATTTTAATTATCAATATAATATGTAAACAACATCAATAATAAGTTATTTACTTTTTAAAAATCTGTTTATTATTGTGTTTTGTTATTTTAAGGAATTTTATCAGTTTTCTTAGTTATCATATCTTAAAAACAATCTTTATATAGCTGTTCCAACTCTTTTAAAGTATGTTTAAGTTCCTAATATTAAAAATAAATAAACCTTTATTTAAAGAAGTTGTTTTTAGTGTTCTCAATAAATTATCTTCATGTGAACATACACAATGAAAATTAAATATTAACCATTAATTATATTATTTTTTATTGATTAAGATTGTACATTTCAGCGAAACAATTCGTATTTAGACTGGTGCTGTATTTTTTTAAATTAGCAGAATTTAAAATTGTTGGCTTCTAGTAAGTCACCGCTTAAAAAATATAACCAAATATAAGAGATCAATGCTTCGTCCATGACACAAGATTAATTTTTTTTCGCTAATTCGCCGAGTTTGTCCGCGACTTCTTCACTGAGTTGTCTCTTGAAAAGGGTGAAGAATTTAAGTGCCTTCTTCACCAATTCCCTCGTGAGTTTCTCCCAGTTATTTTCCAGAAACTGCAAGAATAGTGCGAATTAGTTGTCTAATCATTTGTAATAGACTGTAATCATTGCCTAATCATTTTTTTTTATAATAGACTCGTACGAAATAGTGTAATGTTAATTACTTCTTTGGCAAGAGCCTCGATTTGGTCGACCGGAGATTCTGAACCGTCTATGGCCTCCTCAAAAATTCCTTTCACTCAGCCTTTGAAGACGTGCAGCTTATCCAGAATAACAGCACCTAGTCTTTTAAATTTTTTCAAGTGACGACAAATAGATGATTTTAAAACCGTTCTTCTGAGGGGGAAAAAAAAAAGAATGACAAGTTCTTCATGAGGAAAGAGTAATAAAAGAAAACCCAACTATCACCATAAGTACACGGAGGAGTGTTTTTTTCCCTTCTACTTCTTGTTTTTATTTTTTTTATTTTAATGTTGCTCACATGTACCTATTTTCCAACTAATGAAACGTATGGGGCACCTGCAAGGTAAAAATATCTGTTACAGGCTATCAGTAAAAGTCAACCCTCAACCACGGCTCTAAGAGTGCTTTGTGCATTTTAAAGGATTTGCAAAAAAGTAATAGAAAATTAAACAAGTTTATAAAATATATATTTGATTAATACATATAATTTTGTTGAGCATAAAATATTCAACTTTATACTTAATTATTGAAAGTTGTTCCTTGAAAATCCCATGGCATTTAATTTCTCCAGTTGGAGATGGATAGGAACCCTATCGAAGGTGCCAGAAAATTCGAAGTAAACAATATCCAATTGGCTGCGAGCATCGAGGATTTCAGCGCTGCGTGCGGTGGTGATTGCTAAATTTAAAATGGTTGACCCGGTTCTTGCAATTTATGTCATGTTTATCACTCGCAAACGCAAAAACCCACCAAAGCCCCTCTTCTTATTTGGCAAGAAACTTGAGTGGGTAAAAAACTATAAATATCTTGGTGTCATGATCGACTCCAAACTAAACTGGAACGACCAAGTCCAATACGTGCTCAACAAAGCAAAGAAAGCGAAGTTCAGTTTGATTGCACTTCTGGGGCGAAACAGTGCTCTTGGTGTGGATAACAAACTCTTGATATACAAGGTTGTGATCCGTACTATTTTACTCCATGGAATGCCTGCTTGGGCTTCTATTTGCAAATCTAGGTGGAAGAATCTCCAGACATTCCAAAATGTTGCTCTCCGATCAATTGCCCAACTTGATAGAAGAGTTGCCAACAATCACTCTATCTATGACGATTTGGGGATGACCCACATAGGCACCTTTGTCCAGACACTTATGAAGAATATGCTACCAAAGATGGAGAATCATGAAAATATTCTGGTTTCTGGTATTCTGGACCATCCACTCGTTATTAAGGGTCCCCTCAGGTTTCGAAGACCCCGCCATATCCTGGATGTCTGCTTTGATGACGTTAACAAGACCGTCTTCCCCAACTATTGGATCTTTTAGATTCTGCTGATTTTTTGGGGATCTATTCGTCAATCTACAATCTGTCTCTCGTCTCTTCTTGGGACTTATTCTCTGGAGGACTAAAGAGGTTCATCAGGCTTCTCTCCCAGTTCAGTGTACCTCCTCTGGTTTACTCCTGGACCATTCGCGTCTTTCTTTTCACTTCACTGTTCGATTGTCGAATTTGCAATTTATTATCCTGTAAAACGAAGTTAAAATCAAAAGCCACACAACTGAGTTCAAACTCGTCAAGTAGGGCAGAGAGATGCAATAAAAACTTATAAATTAAACGAAATATGCATAAAAATAGGAAACTCACACAAGAAAAAGTTTAAAACACAAATGGTAAAAGACTGTAGAGATCATACACAGAATTAATCCAATTTTTAGGTGTGAAATTTTATTTTGGGATTTTTTAATTTCATCAGGAGATTTTTTTTATACATTTTAGGAGTCAAAAATATACATTCTACTTTTAAAGTATTGAAAGATAGTGACTGGAAGCAATTTTTATCAAACCTGATTACTCCTCTACCAACCCGCGCAATATTTGGCGGATATCCCAAAACATCCTCGGGTAATCCCAAAATTCGACAGGTTTTCATCAAACCGGGATAATTTAAATAATATCGCCTCTATATTTAAAAGTAAACTTTCGAATTAATTCTTCTCTTCTCTTCTCTATCTACAGGGTGATCCAAAAGTCTGCAGACTTTTTAAAACCTTATAATTATTAAACTATTTGCAATAAAACGATGCGGTTTGCACAGATATGCTCAGAAAAACGGGGGATTTTTGTTTATAATGAAAATTTTTTTTTGAAAACTGTACTGAGACCTTTGACAAGCTGTCGGTTGTAAGGTACGGAGATAGTCATTTGATTATCTTTAGTTTTTTGAAGGGTGGTAATGTCCCTGATGAACTTAATAAATTTTCTTTTCTTAAGAAGGTTTGTCACAGTAACGAGATCGTAACCATTCCCGGTGGCAATTTTCTTAATCATTGAGATTTCTTTCTTAAAGGCAGTATTACTAAGGGAAGATTTAAAGCGCGGTCTAGCATTGACGTAAACGTGGATATCTTCTGACTCCATGGGTGGCTGGAGTCAGACGGAATGAAATTCAATTTATTAGAGGGTTTGCGGAATACGTCGAATGATAAAGAACCCATATTCCTTAAAACTAAAATGTCCAGAAAAGGTAGCTTACCGTCAACTTCTTTTTCGTAGGTGAATTGAATGGTGGGGAAGTAATTATTAATATACTCAACAAACTTATCAATATTGCAAACATTGGTATCGAAGATGGCAAATACGTCGTCGACGTAACGGTACCAAACATCGGGGAAGTAATGGCTCGAATTCTTGAGGATGCTTTCGAAGGATTTTAGGAAAATGTCCGCAAGAATTGGGCTAAGACAGGACCCCATGGGAGTCTCGTTATTCATTTTCTAAATTTTTTCTTTATACACAAAATTATTATTTAAATTTAAAAACATTGGGTGTGAAATAAAAGCAATTAATAAAAAATAAAAAATTCCTCCAAAATAAACATAATATAGTTTATTAACCCAACCAAAGAAAAAATTAACCTA
>JAHWFO010041365.1:951317-973011 GCA_023313115.1 Rhysida immarginata | reverse complement strand
AAATTTATATTTATTTTCTTCTATGTTATCTTCATAAGCTGTCAGTTATAATTTTATTATCGATGAATTGTTCAAATAGTCTTGCCATGCCATTGGATTACCTTATACTTTATTATTGTATGATGATTGGATTTCCTGCTGCTGTAAACCCCTCCAATGAGAAAGTTTTCTGATTGGAGGGGTATGGCCATAAAAACATGCCTCCGTTCTTGACTGAACGTAGTTGTATCCTACCCTGAAGATGTGGTTTCCACGAAACGCGTAGGTGATAAATAAATCAATTACCAAACTTGCTATTTAGTCTATCTTTGTTTCTAACATTATTTCTTGATTTTTTGTTAAGAATTTGTAGATTTGTGGAGTGGGGTATCCTGAGCTTATAATATACTCTACCATATAGCAATATGCTATAAGCCACTGATATAAGCATAAACTATCGTGTGAAACTGCGGCCCTCGCCAGACAGAAAGCACTATGAGTGGCGTAGCCAGGATTTTGCGATGGGGGTTTCCACCATGATTTTGGCGCCACTATGTAAATTGAATAAATGATTTTAAAAGCAAGACTAATGGGTAAAATACGACTAAATAACTTACATAAGTTTTTTGGTTATGTTTTTTTTTAAATTTCGCACAAAGGAAAATTCTTTCCTTAACAGGTTTTATTTTTAAATTTTCATTTTATTTCCATCTCGGAAGGGATAAAGATTACAATAAAACATAGGAACTTATAAATATTATAAAAATACTAAACGGAAAAAGGCTAATTTAATGCATAAAGATTTGATGGAAAGGAAAAAATCTTATGAATAATATATACACAGGGTGGTCCATTTAAGTGTAGACATGGAAATATCTCGAAAACAAAGCATCGTACGAAAAAATGTCCAAAATCAAAAGTGAATTATTTCGCGGGAGAAATTCATTAGCCGAAAAATTAGCCTCCTCCCCACTTTGTGAGGGGGAGGGGGTACTTTGAAATCTTAAATAAGAACTCTTATTTTTAATGTTACGAGGGTAGCCCATAGAGTAATGCACCACAATTCTTATCTTCAACAATTATTTATTGAACACAATGAAACTTATACACACGAATGAATGATGTTTTGTTCTACACTCCCTATTTTTTTCTCCGTTCCCTTCTATGGCCTTCCTCCAGCAAGACACAAGGGCGTGTATGCCCTGTCGGTACCAGTCCTTGTTCTGTTCACGCAGCGATGTCTTCTCTATGCAAATCACTTCTTCCTCAAAATGTCATCCACAAATGGCATTCTTCAATGCCCAAACAAGTGAAAGTCTGAGGGCGCTAGGTCAGGGCTATAGGGTGGATGGGGTAACACTGTCCAACCCTGTTTCGTGATGTGTTCCGACGTCCTCAAACTGTTGTGAGGGCGAGCGTTATCGTGTTGAAGCAAACAATCAGCTAGGTTGTCATGGCGTCCAAGTCGCTGGAAGCGCTTCTTGAGTTTGGTTAATATGCCTCAGAATTAATGGTGCTGCCTCTCGGCATCACATCAATGAGTATGACACCATCACAGTCCCAAAACACAGTGACCATGACCTTACCAGCAGAAGCAGTGGCTTTGAACTTTTTCTTCTGTGGAGAGTGCGGATGACGCCATTCCATAAATTGTCGTTTTGTTTCGGGCTCAAATTGGTGCACCCAGGTTTTCTTCAGCTGTCACAATCCGGGACAAGAAGGCTTCCCCCTCAGCTTCAGAACGTTGCAGCAACTCCGAAGAAATGTTTTTTCTCAGAGCTTTGTGTTCCTCCGTAAAACAACGCGGAACCCATCGTGAACACGTTTTTGTGTAATCAAGAGCAGTGCCGTAGCGAATATAAGTGGCGCCCGGGGACAAAGTGTATAAATTGCGCCCCCTGTCCAGCAATTTTGTCCTCGCGGCGCCCTTGCTCTCCCCTAGCAAGGTTAACAAGGCTGGCGCCCTTGCTCTCCCCTAGCTACGCCTCTGATCAAGAGCACAGATGATTTCACCCACACTACCTTTGCTGATTGGCAGCTCCAGCGCAGACTGCCGAGTCGTTCTGCGTCGGCCCTGACGAATGAGCGCATCAGTACGCTGCATCCTGTCACTACTATTGGCACGATTTACGAAAGGAACCAAAGCACTTTTCGAAGCACATCCAGGGTGCCGGCTCAGTTATGGTTTGGGGGGCATTCAGTGCCAGTGGAAAGGTGGAAATTAGTGTTTGTAGATGGCCGCATGAACAGCGTCAAGTACCAAGAAATGCTTCAGAAGTATCTTATCCTATTTGGAGCAATCATCAGAGGCCAAGATTGGATATTTCTGCAGGAAAACGCCCCATGTCACGTTTCCAAATCGACTATGAGTGGTTCAAGACCAAAAACATCAGGGTTATGAAATGGCCTGCGAGAAGTCCAGACCTTAACACCATCGAAAATCTCTGGGGAATCTGCTATTGATCAGTTTCGGTAGGTAACTCAGCTGGGTAACATCCACTGGGCCTCCATCACTGTTCACAAGTCTTGCGGGGTCTTCGCAGTTAATCGCGTAGGACTCCAAAAAGTTCAGGAGTCTTGGGTCTCTTGTGCTGTGCAGGATGTCGAAATCTTCTCGTCGGAAATCAAGTTTCTGGTCCAAGATATGGTCCGCAAATCTAGATATACCGTATTTACCGTTCCTTATACACGCCAGGTGTTCATTAATTCGTGTGAGCACAGCTCTCCGCGACTGTCCATAGTACACTGCCTCACATTTGGCGCAAGGAAGTTTGTAAACACCTGGTCGATTTTCCGTTGGCATCACATCTTTGGGGTTCCCCAGTCGTCTTCCCGTGCTTTTGTAGGTTATCTCCAGACCAAATTCCTTTGCTATCTTGTCCATACCTCTATTAAGTTGCCGGTTATACAGTAATATCAGTCTCGCCTCTGTTTTCTTATTTGCCTGTAGTGCGGTGATTTCTTTTATTGCTAATTTTCGTTTTATCTTCTTTGTAATGCTGTCAACTATCGTTTCTTGGAATCCATTTTGTGTAGCAAATTCTTTTATAGTTTTGGTTTCTTTCATCTTGTTTTCAGCATTCAGAGGAATCGTATGGGCTCTATACACCAGGTGCCTGAAGGCCGCGAGTTTGTGTTCGTGGCAGTGATTGGAGCTATTTCTAATATAATTAACTACGAAATTCTTTTTTCGGTAGATGTCGAAGTCCAGTTTTTGGTCATTCCGGGATATCCTGAGGTCCAAGAAAGGAAGGCTGCCATTGTCTTCTAATTCCATGGTGAAGTTGATATTCTGGCACAATTTGTTCAAATTGCATAACAACTGCTTTATGTTTTCATCGGCGTTAAAAATTGTGCTATGTGAAAGGTCGGTCCGTAGTGATGTTTTCCAGCATTATGATAATGCACTCTCTGACACGTCATGATATGCACTTCAGTGTCAGACAATTTCCATGATCCCATTGAGCACGTGTGGTATATTATGGGATGATGACTTCCCCAGTCTCCACAGCCAGCAACGACCATACACAATTTATGTTTAGCTTTAGGATATTTGGAACTGAATACCCCAAAGTGGCATCAAACATCTGTACAACAGACTTCGTGCCAGAATTACAGAGTGGGTCGTAGTTCTTAGGGTTCAACCTCGTACTATTAGTTTAACTATGTTACCTGACAATGCAATTTTTGAGTTTACAGCAAAATAACTGTATTTTGTCATACTTTTTTTTTTATAACTTTCTCCTCTGTATTCCAAAATTATGCTGTATAAATTTCGTTTATGCCAAACGTTTCCTTCTTGGTGTTCGTTTTTCATATTCCGTTAGTGTAGTTAAAGTACTATGTTGAAATCAATTCATATAATAAAATTTTTGATGCTGGGCGTAAAGTCGAATCTGTGAAAAATCAATGCTATATCATTAATCTATCAAAAAGATTTTAAAACTACGTGTACCAGGAAAGGACAAAACGAACCGAAGGACAAATCTTCATATTATCAAAATTATTTCTTCCTTACAGAAATTCGACCAGCTGTCACTTTATTACACACCCCAATATTCTTTATTATATCTTTTCTCTTTGAGAGTAGTTTCCGCGCACTCAATCTCATCTACTTCCACCAGTTGCCATTTCATGAGCATTCTAGGCGCCATTTCATGTCTAATGATATATCGAAGAAATGTATTTACATAAATAAATTAGTATTTGTATTAAGTTCATTCAAGATGAGTTAATAGTGGAAGCCTATAATGGAAAACTTCATTTTCTTATCCATTAATAACCGGCATTTTACAAGGCGAAAATTTATGAATGAATCCCTGTCCCAACCACCATTTCGAAAATAATCATCCGCCATTTTGTGACAGCAGTAATAAAAAATTACAGTGATGGATTTTAGTTGATGAATATATTTTATAATTTTATTGTGATAAAGGGATAGTGCATTATTAAAAGAATAAAAGTTTAGTTCTTCGTTTTTAATTTTATGCGTACTTATAAAATTAAAGAATCTTGCGAAAGTTAAAATTAAAAAGTGTTATGTAAAATGCATGCTGTTTGTTGGGAGGAACTGAAATATCGGGCCTTATTTCAAATCGCACTTTATTTTCTTCTTCACAATTAATCAAGCATAGGCATACCAATAAACAGAATATTTTAACTAAGAAAAGAGTAGTACATTATATGATCGTAGAATACGCTCGATTTCTATCTGCCATTCCAGAACAGGGAATGAAAATAATTGACACTAATACCCTAGAGAGGAAGTGCACAAATTACTGCGTTTTGAAGCCACAACCTTTTAATTAATTTCCATTAACTTTACTAGATTGACTCAAAAAATTATGTGAGAAAAATATACTTCCGTGAAATACTTTTAATACTGAATTAAGATTAATGAAGGAAAGACAAATTGACAAATATAAAAACATTCGTACATTAAAATTATTTCACCCGAAAACAGTACGGACAATAACAAAGCTTCAAAAACACAGTTACTATTGAAAAACAAAGTAAATACAGATACGTTGTATACACATTGGATGTTTCGGCTGAAGAAAGAGGATGGTTATGCAGGCATCACGAAATGGCGGCAAAGAAAGAGGATGGTTATGAAAGTTATAGAGAATTACTCATTTTAGAAAAAAATTATAACTATTGGTCAACCCAGATTCGTATCAACTGCTTTAGTAATCGTTAATAAGATAGACAATACTTATCAAATATGTAAACAAACGTTTATTCAAAATAAGCAATTTTGTATTTTTTTTTTATTATGACACGAAATGGCGCGAGTTGGAAGGGGGAGCCATTAACACAAGTGAAAAAAAAATGTTAAATATTTGTCACCATCTACTTTTGGTAATTAACTGTTAACACATTTATATATTTATTACACAAAGAAATACAATGTATTCGTTAAATATGAGTATCTGCGGATTTTTATAATGACGTGATCCTCCATGACGTGAAGCGCTAGGAATTGGTTTTAAATTATGCACGAGAGGTGGCGTGATTTCTAATTTCACGAACCCTACGAACTAGACGAAATAACAGTAGAAGATGCGAGCGCACAATTCGTATTTCCAAATTACAAGCAGTTTTCAATTATAATTGTGATAAATAAAATATCACATAATTTAAAGTTTATTTTTCTAGAAATAGAAATTTCTCTCTAACAATCACTAAAACGTAAATAAATTCTTGGACATGTGATTATTCAGTACGAAACTGGAGATCTTAGATTCTTTATAACTACTACTCGTGACTTCTGGGAGTTTCGTGGGAATAACAACCGCCATTTCGCGAGAATTCTGTTCGCCATTCTATGTACTAAACGTACATCTATTGCTTCAGTAAGTAGCTGTTTTATTATACATATGTATCATTCGAGCCTAGTTGCGAGCCCTCTATGATACTGAAGTCTGATACAAATTATCATTCTCAGAAATCTATGAAGCCTAATATGTTGATAAAATCTGGTCACTTTCTTGTGCGTTCAGTTGTTGTTGTTGTTTTCATTTTTTAATACACTGTTGATACAAAAGTTGAAATAATAACATAGAAATAAAGTCCTATAACTTAAATCATCATGAGGTCATTTGATAACAAATTATGGCGGTGGTTTTAATTAATGAATACATTTTATAATTTTATTTTGATAAGGGAATAAAACATTACTAAAAGAATAAAGACTTAGTTATTCGTTTTTAAAAATTAAGTTTTAAATTTAACGAATCTTGCGAGCTTATAGCTAGAATTAAAGAAGTATTATGGAAATAAATTAAGTTGGGTGACCAGAATCGAAATATCAAACTCATTTCAAAACGCACAATCAAATTGCCAGCTTGTGCTTATCTTTCACAATTCCACAACTGTGAAAAAAAAAATAATCGACACTAATACCCTAAATATTATTGCGCTTTTGAAACTACATCTTTTAACCAATTTCTAATAACATTACAAAATTAAATGTATTAAATTAATATTAAGGTTATCGTAATTTTTGAAGGAAAATGAGGAGAAGCGGAAGTTGATGAAACTTTAGCCGGAAATAAAGCTTTTACGATTGTTTTTAATGAAGGAGAGAAAAATTAACAAAAATAAAAACATTCGGATATTAAAGTTAGTTTTCCCATAAACGGTACTGACAATCACAGAGCCTCAAAAACAGTGATACTAATTTCAAAATACGTGGTATCCTACCAGCTATATTGCGTGTAAATATCACGAAATGGCGGCTAGAAAAGCGGATGGCTATGCATCTATTTCACAATAAAAGAATTACAGATTTGTATCTACTGCTTTAATAATTATTAATAGAGGATATGATACTTATGCAAATATGTAAATAAATGCTTATGAAAAACAAATGTTGGATGTTCATGACTTTATCAACCAGAACCAGTGGTCTCGATATCATAGTCTAAGAAAGTCTAATGTAAATTGCTACTTTAGTAAATTACTGTTTCTTAGGAGCGTATTTACTCGGGAGGTAATCAGGCCCGTTCTTAGGTGTTATGCGGCCCTAAGCGGGGGTCCGGGGGGTCCAGGGGGGGCTCCGCCCCCCCTGGAAGCTCTGCGAAAATGCGTGGAAATTAGACCAAGGAGACGTTTTCCTGTTACGTTACGAGGTCATCTCCCTGCGTCTCTTTTTCGCCCCCTCGGAGTAGTTCGATGCTACAATTTAGCCAGTTTGAACTGTTTCCACTGGGCTTCCCTTCCCCTGCCTCCGAATTCAACTCGGGATGATAAATTTCAGGATGAGGAAGGTAACGTGAGTGACACAGACGGCTGCAGTGCCAATTAAAAAAAAACCCGGGGGATCGAGGGCGCTTCACGGGGGCCCCCTCACGTTCGGGGCCCTACGCGGATGCATAGTCAGCGTATGCCTAAGAACGGGCCTGAGGTAATGATCAGAATAAAAACACTATTGTAAAGTGGAGTCATGGGACTTTCAAAAGACACCTATCGCTTCTTTAATGGTAACGTGTCCTAAAGTTTTTTTTTGAACAATTATGTTTATATGCTATAAAAAAACACGCGTCCTAATTTACGGTGGGACATCCTGCATTTTTATTTACATAGGTTGATATATACTCTCCTTACTCGGCTACCGTGGCGTAATCGGTTAGCGCGTTCGTCTGTTAACCGGAAGGTTGGTAGTTCAAACGCACCCGGGGATATTTTGGATATTTTTTCATTTGTTCCAAATTAAACGTAAACCCTTACATAAAATGAAAAATCGCACAACGCATGAAAAAAAAACATCGTGGAAAATGTCAATCGTTGATATTGATATCGTGGAAAAGAAAATGTTTCTTCTAATACTTCTAAATTTGAAGCAAAATGCACTGAGTGTTTGCTCCAAATAATACTTTTAAATTTGCTCCAAAATAAGAATTGCATGAAAGTCCAAATATGTCGTTAAATTCTTAAAATTTATACACTGACTGACCAGATTATTATGACCACCTGATGTTTGTAGGCAAATTAGCTATGATTTCGCGCTGAAGTTGCTAGAGAGCCAGACCATTATAGATAGGAAGCAGGTTGTTTACCACGACAGTAGAAGTGATTTGTTTCTGAAGATATTGGTAAACGATGCAATTTGATAGCCTTTCAACGTGGGATGATTAACCTCTCTATTTTGCATTTTTTTTAATGGAAAATCAGTATTTGAATAAAGTTCACATATTCAGGAACCAAACTCTAGCATTAATTAAGAACGGTGGTGCATTTAAAAAGCTATGCCTTTGTTATCAACGCCCTGGTCTAAGCTGTTAGTGAAGCAAGTAGAAGTCACAGTTATGTTCACTGAGACCAACCGAGCATGGTGAGAAGGCAGTAGTGTCTAGATTGAGTATCAGCAAAACAGCTACATTCGTTAAATGTTCAAGAGCAGCTGTTGGTAAAGTGTTTAAAGACTGGACTGTCAGCCGAAAAACTGGGTCTGAATGTTCGGGCCGAACGGAAAGTGGCAAGACTGGTACAAGATAACAAAACGTCAAAACTTCCTCAAATTGCTGCAGATCTTAATCAGGGAGCCTCTCAAATGATCTATGAACGCATTGTTCGTCGTACGCTGCATCCTATGGGATAGAGAAGCCGAAGGCTTGTTCGGACACCTTTGCTGTGTGCAATTAACAAAATAAACGTCCTCAGTTTGACAGGAACACCAGGATTGTACAGTCGAGCATTGGAAAAATGTCATGTGGTCCGATGAATCACGTTTCCAGTTCCATCATGCAGACGACAGAGTGAGAATTTGGCCGAAACAGCATGAAAACATGCATGAGAACAACCCTTCAAGCTGGTGGGGGTAGTGTTATGGTTCGGGGCATGTTTTCCTGGCATGATTTGGGTCTTTTATTTCGTGTGGAACAACGTCTGAATAGCACAGCATAACTAAGTATCGTTGCTAATCAAGTTTATCCTATCATCTTGATGGCGTTTCCCAATGGAGATGGCTTCTTCCAATAAGACAGTGCGCCATGCCACGGTGCTCATACTGTGCAGGAGTGGTTTCAAGAACATGAAGGAGACTTTGTTTCCAGATCTTAGGTGGCCCTCATAATCACCAGATCTTAACCCATTTGAACATTTGTGGGACGATATTGGAAGAGCATCGGTCCACAACCGTCAACTGGACAGTCCTGTTCATCAGGCATGGTGTCAGATTCCTCGCATCATCTTTCAACATCTTGTGGAGCCAATGCCAAGAAGAATCGCCGCAGTATTGAGAGCACAAGGTGGCCCAACGAAGTACTAATGGGATGGTCATACTAATCTGCTCAGTCAGTGTATACATTCTAAGAACTTCCTGACATATTTGGACATTTCTACTAAAGTGAAGGATTTTATCAATATGTTTCAGTCTCAGCCGTATTTATGAGGTTTACACAGCAATGGCAGAATAGCGTATGAGAACGAAGCGTCGATGATTAATCTAACGGGTGGTTATAATTAAAATTCCTCAGTTCTGCGCGGGCTGCATACCGCGTTATTGCACGGATAGGCTATGCAGAGCATGGGAAAGAGAATTCCAACGGAAAATTTATTAGTGCATACGATTGCCACCAGGGGGGAAAAGTGGCATTGCAAGATCATACACATTAGAGTCCCTGTAAGTAAAACGAGTAATGACACGCCGCCATGTATAATGTTAACCTATAGGAAAAACGGCAAATTTAATCGAATTTTTGTAATTACGAGGAAAAATAATTCGGTCTTTAAAGATTCATGGAAATTCATTACCAAATGAAAATTGTTAAAAAAAAATTTATTTAGGTGTGAGATGGTTTTTCTTCGGAAAATTCCATGAGAAAAAATGCTCTTTATTGAACATTATTTTGCTCAGTTACATAATTCGGTTGGCTGGTTGGTTTATTAGAATTTTTGGCGTCGACTAATAAGCTTATTTTGCGCCTTTTCCACAAGATATATCTATACGCAGCCCGGGACAAACACAAACATCTATGCTCTCGGCGGGATTCGAACCCACGACCAGGTGACTCGAGAACTAGAAAGCCTACGCTCTCGGCCACCTGGCCAGCACAGTTACATAATTCAATAATTCCATACGAATGTTTAATCTGTTATTTTTTAAGTTTTGAAAGCAATAGCTACTGCAAGTTGTTAAATTTGCAGTTCTGTTAAATATTTACTTCTTATTCGAATTTGGCCATCTAGGAACCACATGAATTAACACTGTGTTAATTGAAATTTGAAAGGCGGGGGGGATCGGTATATACCTGATTCAAATTTGAAACTGGAATTGTTGGTCTCAGAGTACGGATGAAAATTATGAAAGGATGATAATTCGAACCCGCGACTCGCTGGTGTCGAGAGCTGCAAGACCTGTGCCTTAACGCTCTCGGCCACCAAGCCGGTTTGTTAAAAACTCAATTCAACAAAAAATAAGAACCTGTAAAGTGATATATATCAATAAAGAAACTGAGAAATCTAATAGTTTAATATCAACCTTTGTATTAATTCATAACATAAAAATTTATTCTTTACGACGTTCATGAATACCTGCAAATGCTGAGAGCATCCATTTTGTGGGTTGTCACGTGATTTGATAAAAGGCTCTAATTGGCTTTCCATGGAAAAGAATGGAGTGCTATTTTACTCGTTTTACTTACAGGGACGCTAATAAACACAGGCTATACTACTAATGCACTACTGGAATGCTGTTCAGTATGCGCACCCTCTGCGTCCATAACACGTTGGAAGCGCAGGACAGCGTGCTCAACAGTAGCACGAAGTGTCTCCCGTGAAATGGCTGCAACATGACGAATGATGTTGATTTTCAGTTCAGGCAATATCCGTACGCCTCCATGATAAACACGATCCTTCAGGGTTCCCCACACCCAGAAATCACCTGACAGTACCTGAATGAACAATGCACCTGACAGTACCTGCAGATGCCATCTTCTCAAAATATATGGACCCAATGGTAATAGAGCTTCAACCAGGAGCGCACGTTCTTTCTTTCCCAATGGCATGGTAACCTCTGCAGATTGGTTGTCACGGACGCATTGCGATTTTGTATACCGCGCCACTTTTCCCCCTGGTGGCAACCGTATGCACTAATAAATTTTCCGTTGGAATTTTCTTCCCCACAAAGTTTCATCGCCATCCGTGCAATAACGCGGTCTGTGGGGAATTTTAATCATAACCACCCGCTACATACGCGATTCCATAATGATTAATCTATGTACGCCTTCATTTAGAGTTTAGTTGGATTGCTTTTCTCCAGTTTGCTAAAATAATGTTACTTAAACAACGTCATCTGTTGGTTTCTGTTTCTAATAAATTCTCAATTGGATTGCTTTCATTCGGTTTAATCAAAAATTATGTTTCATTTCCTCTTTGCAACTAAAGATGACGTGTCCGAAAGTGTTTTGATCAAATGAGATTAAATGCTTAAAAAAACTCAAAGCAGCACGCCTCTTCATTTACGGTGGAACATCCTGCATTTTCGTTATCATAGGTAGACTTACTTTCTTTTTTAACGAGTCTCCGTGGCGCAATCGGTTAGCGCGTTCGGCTGTTAACCGAAAGGTTGGTGGTTCAATCCCACCCGGGGACGTTAACGTTTTGCATTTTTGTAGCTGAGAAGATTATAACTCATAAGAATAAAGATTCGCTAATGAACTGGTTATTTTTTTATTTTTATTTTATTCCAATTAAACGAAAAACCCTTACATAAAATGTAAAATCACACAATATAAAACACATTTGATAAAAAAAAAATCATCTAAAAAAAAACGTCTAATTTGCAGTGATCGGGCTTCGGTAAAAGGTGAATGTAATTTGTTAATAAATTAGAACCCCCCCCCCCCCCACAGCTGCCGCCATTTCGATTACAATAACCCAGCCATTTGGTGGATAAGTGTGTTACATCATAAAAAAATTATGTATATGAAAACTAAATAGACTTATTTATCCTTTTATACGTTCAAGAAAGATATAGTTTTAATAAAATTTGATTTAAAATAATGGTGCATAATGTTTAGTGGTTCCCTATATTTTTGCTTATTGCTAATCTACAAAAATATCTAGTCATTCATAACCAATTATAATCCCCGAGTCCTGGGTAATTTATGCTTACTTGAACAGTTTCAACGCACGTTTTTGTTAAATTTTTAATTAGAATGCAAATCCTCAATCGCTAATGACATTAAGTATAAAGAAGGGCTCTTTTACCACAACAAAAGTAATAAAGAATATAACAAAAACAAAAATAACGGAAAAATACAACCTGGAAGCGCTTTTCGAGAGCAAAGCTCTCATCATTCGGCAGGAACCAAGGAGAACACGTGGAAAAACCCAAAGTGAACTGATTAGAAACCGAAGAAAGCGGTTTATATAGCGAGAGAAATACAAGGCAGACCAATAATAGAAAAGAAAAACGAGAAAAACGGGTACAACTCGAAAATGATTGACGATCTTTTGAGGAAGAGGAAGTTCAAAAAATTTCTGTCAGACATAACCACTCTACATCCCATCAATAGAACCATATCCGTTCCTTACAATAAACTACTTATTAAAAATTTAAATTCAATTTTCAAACAATACAACATTTCTCTTTCTTTCAGCAACCCCAACCAAATACGAAACTTGCTGGGCAACCCCAAAGATAAAGTACCAGATATACAAAAGTCAGGCATCTACGTCATCCATTGTTCGCAATGTCCTAAGCTTTACAAAGGTCAGACCAAACGCAGTTTATCCACCAGATTCAAGGAACACCTCGACCACAGAAGATTCGGTAGATGCAGTCAATCAGCCATAGCCAAACATTCAATAGAGACGGGTCACGATTTTTCCATCGACAATTTAAAGCTGTTACAATCTATCAATAAAAACCACTTGGTAGATGCTTTCGAGAGCATGGCTGTCCATAAATCCAAGAACAACACGTTATTAAACTCCGACTTAGGCCCTGTTGGTGATTCCCCTCTAATTCAGTGGTGGTCTCGATTAGCCAACTAATAATATTGTTTTTATTTCTTTTCTATTATTGGTCTGCCTTGTATTTCTCTCGCTATATAAACCGCTTTCTTCGGTTTCTAATCACGTGACCTGACTCAGATTATCCCTCTCATTCTATTCTCCTTCCCATCGCTGTTTCGCGTTAAGGTATGCGTGTATAATTGAACTACTTTATATTAATATCAACGTATATGCTTATTATGTGTATGAATATACAGGGTGGATACAAAAATGAGCGGCGCGCCCCGCGTTTATTTTCGTAACCGAAGCAGATGTGTCAATTTTGATGAATCCAATGAATAGGAAGTTGTTGGTGACCTATCCCATGGTGCACTTTTCATCATCCCAAATATGCAAATTAGGACACATTCAAATCCTATCTTTAAAAACCGTAACAGATACACGAAAAATTCCAATTGCACACTTGTTAAGCATGAAATTCCGAACAAAACAAAACAAAAAAATTTCCAAAATCCGATGAACGGATCACCAACAATCGCAATTATTTGTAATTTACAAACAGCCACAGTGCATAAATAATTTTACTCCAAAGTTAATCATAAATGTGCTCAATGTGACGACTACTGACACCATAACACAATTGGGCACGGAACTTAACTGATGCCATTACATTGGCGAGCATGGGTTGCTGTCACTCCTCAGCATGCTTCTGAAAAACACACAAAATTGCGCATACGAAATTTTTGTCGTTACAAATTCTCCAAAAACAGTATTTTTCTATGGGTTATGACAATGCTTTATAGGAAATAGACTATTACTGTAGTGGTAGAAACCCCGCGATTCAAAAGTGTTGTATGCATTGAAGTTGTTGTTCTTTGACCTGTTGAGAAAAACGAATAAAATAAATGGAAAATGATTAGTGCTCCTAAAAATATACTAAATATTAAGGAAGGTGATGTATTGTTGGAATAGATGAAGTAAGATAATGCGAGATAATGTTCACGGGAATAGAAGACTTAGGAGGCATTGTTGTCCGAAAATAGTTAGAATTTTAGTAGGTGAAAAAAAAAATTAAAAAGAAGAGATGTAATGGCGTCAGGCAGGAAGAAAGGCGTGTTTTTCGTGGTGCCGTCCTGAACGATGAGGGAAAAGATATAGGAACTCACCGGTCCATTATGGCCTTAGTTAAACGCAATATAACCTGAAATACATGAAAGTTAAATAGCTTAATTGAAAATAAAAACAAATAATATGTGAATGAAGCCTTTTGGGAAGTCATGAGTCCAAAAATTATAGTCCTTTGGAAAACCGTTATTAGATTGGTTTGGTTTGTTTGGTATTAACGCCCTTTTCAACTGCTATGGTCATTTCAGGACGGCGTTATAGGGGCCGCAAATTTTGCCTCGCAAGGGTTCTTTAACGTGCAGCCGGCAAACGACTACACGGGACCAACGGCTTTACTTCCCTTCCGAAGGAAGTGCGTGATCTCAGGATTTACCCCTGAAAAATCCTCGTCGTCCTCGGCCGGGATCGAACCCGCGTACTCGGGCATCAGAGGCGATCACGCAACCTGCTGAGCCACCGAGGCCGATCCGTTCCATTAGGCATCAACCTGACACCGATCTCACTAAAACATGTTCGTCATTTACGATCCGGTAAGGTTTTGGTTTGGTTTGGTTTTGTTTGGTATTAACGTCCTTTTCAACTGCCATGGTCATTTCAGGACGGCGTTATAGGGGCCGCAAATTTTGCCTCGCAAGGGTTCTTTAACGTGCAGCCGGCAAACGACTACACGGGACCAACGGCTTTACTTCCCTTCCGAAGGAAGTGCGTGATCTCAGGATTTCCCCCTGAAAAATCCTCGTCGTCCTCGGCCGGGATCGAACCCGCGTACTCGGGCATCAGAGGCGATCACGCAACCGCTGAGCCACCGAGGCCGATCCCGGTAAGGTGGGGTGAATATTTTGGGCCATGATATCAAAAACTGAATCCAAAACTACCGTTGTTCCCTTTTACTTTGAGCAGAATCGAAGATATCCAGCCCCGAACTTACAGCGCATGGAATTTGGAAGGGCAGGAATCTCACTAGATGATGCAAGGTTCGATGCAGATTAAGGAAGATGTGTACGAAAGTCACGACGACGTGCCCCGTTCGAAGTTCGTCTGTAGATCGACCAGCGAGTCCATGAACCATAGCTAGGTAATCTTAGGTTTATGTTCGGCGGTCCTGCCTAACACTAACAATATTAAATACAACCCTTTGATAACCCCCCCCCCCTTCTGACTTACCTATTGTCCTCCGTCGACATAACCCCTTCAGGGCCTAGTAATCGGACTGTCAATTAATTCATGATCTTGCAATCGTAAGAGTTAGAAGGAAGATAGTGAAACAAAGTAAAGGTGACGATTGCTTAAATGAAATGTTACCAAAAAGACTAAAAAATATTATGAAGAATTTTGATATAAAAATCCTTACCTGTAACACTGATGAGATTATGAAAATATTATAATTGGTGAGACGATACATTTCATCCAAAAACGTGATTAGCCAGTCGGATTGAAAAAAAAAGGAAGGAGAGCAAACAAGGCCCTTAATAGTAGTGAATCTTATTACTGAAATATCATTCCATGCAAACATGTTATTAGACGTAGATATGATTTTGAATATATGTGTAATGAGTATTTAGCATAAATGTTCACTTGTTAAGAAATATTCTAATTATTATTTTTTTTTAATTTCGAAAAATACTGTTGTGGAAAGGTCAGCCAAGACTTCCATAAAGTGAAATGAGACAGACTTGATCTACTTGAAGACAAGGTAACGTCTTGTGCTATAATGAATTAGAGACTAAGAAAAAAAAAACTGCAAATAGAATCTTTCGCCAAAGATGACGTTATAAATGAGAAGTATTAAGTTTGACTCTGAGGAGTAGAATACTTACAGTCAATAATGAAAGTGTATTTATGCTATTAGAATTTAAGAGAATAAAGCCCAGTATTTAATTTCGAATATCCGAGTAGAATAAATTAATTCCTTTGAAACCAGAATAACTAGCCATACTATCGAACTTAATTAAGTTATTCGTAAACTAAGTTCCTTGATAAACCGATTAAATTTAGGGAGTGCTCATGCGCCCTCAATGTAATGTGCGCTGCCCAGAACGGAGTGTTACACTTCTTCAATACGTTGTACCAGATCCTGAAGGGAGATGGGCTGAGTGGTATAAACTTTTTCCTTCACGAAACCCCACAAGAAAAAGCCAAGTGGCGTTAGATCAGGTGAGCGGGGTGGCCAATGACCTGGTCCTCCTCGGCCATTCCATCGTGTCCAAACATCTCACTTTCACGCTCACGAACGACCAACCCATAATGTGGTGGAGCTCCGTCATGCGCTGATAGGAGGCCAATGGCAAATTATCAATGAAATCTGAGACTACAGTGTTCCATCAAGAAAGTATGGCCTTTCTATGGAACCATTAAACAGCCCACACCACACATTTGTTCTCCAGTTCACTTGCTGTGTTGCTTCTTGCAGACATCGAGCATTTTCTTCTGCCCAGTGATGACTGTTGTAGCTGTTGACAACTCCATCCCGGGAAAACTGTGCCTCGTCTGACCACAACGGTACGCGGTCATTTGGCCGACGGACACTTGACCGACGGACACTTGACCGACGGACACTTGACCGACGGACACTTGACCGACGGACATTTGGCGGAACGGACATTTGGCGGAACGGACATTCGACCGAACGGACATTCGACCGAACGGACATTCGACCGAACGGACATTTCACCGACGGACATTTCGCCGACGGACATTTCACCGACGGACATTTCGCCGACGGACATATGACCGAACGGAAATTTAACCGACGGAGAAATGCCTGCATTTCACCGACATTTGGACATTCGACGTAAAGAGATGTTATCGGCAATATATTTCATTTAATGGGGAAAAATGTTTTATAATTCAAAAAATGGGAAAAAAAACATAATTACACCATGCACTATATATGTCAGATTTTCGGGTAGAGTGTCAATATCATTGAAAATTCTGAAAATGAACTCTACAGTGAAAAATGTCAGAAATACTCAACCCATTACTAGTTGATTTTCCCATCTTACCCTAAGTTGCATTTTGTACGGTTCCCATCTTAACCTACCTAACATTATGAAAACAAACATTTATTTAAAAAGACCTACAAAAAAGGAATAATTTTATAGATACCATACAATATGCTTGCTCCTGAAAACATTTTGTTTTTTGCATCCGATATTAGAATTTTCATGTCTCCTCATAAAGCAGGACAGAAACTTGATGTGTATGGATTAAACTTTTAATACCACGAATCTGCAAAGTTCGGATTATCATTCAGGCAGGTAAGAAACCAGTTGCAAAAGGTGGACCTAGCTATGTAATCTGACGGCAATAACTTCTGGTGGCAATGAATGTGGTACGGGTGGAAATGATATGAGTGTAGGATGTTGAGTACAGTTCTGTGATGGCATCCAACATCTGCAGCTATTGCTCTGCTGCTTATGTGAAGATTTGCAGCAACTGCAGCCAGAACTACTATTGTTGTTTCCTCGTTGTCTGGTGCCGTCGGTCGACCTTGACGAACATTCACACTGCCTGTATTCTCGAATCTTTGAACAATGCGACGCATTGATCGCGAGACGGATAGCGTTCGTTAGGGTATCTGTCTTGATACAATCTAACTGCAGCATGTAGGTTTCGTCTTGCCTCTCCAAAGCAGAAGATCATGTTGACCATTTCAGGAACAGTGTAGCTTGCCATCCGGGAATTGTTCTGTATGCTGACACATGCCTTTTATTTGCTTTTCCTCACAAAGGTGAATGATAATTTTGGTAATTTCTTGATTTTCATGTTAAACATTCAAATATCTTTGTGAAGTGCATAGGGAGGTTACTAATAAATTCAACATGTGATTGTTGGTGATCCGTTCATCGGATTTTGAAATTATTTTTTGTTTTGTTCGGAATTCCATGCTGAACAAGTCTTCAATTGGAATTTTTCGTGTATCTGTTACGATTTTTAAGATAGGATTTGAATGTTTCCTAATTTGCATATTTGGGATGATAAGTGAACCATGGGATAGGTCACCCACAACTTCCTATTCATTAGATTCATCAAAATTGGCATATCTGCTTCGGTTACGAAAATAAAAGGGAGGGCTCATTTTTGTATCCAACCTGCATAAAAATTGTCATTTTTCATATTATATTTCATATTATTTATGAAGCTTCATAATTCTGTCAGCAGCCCCAGATCTGTTGAGCATTCTACGCACCATTACATGGCTAAATAACGTTTTTATATAAATAGAATATTTGTATTAAAGTAATTTCGAGATGAGCTATATTGGAACCTATAACTGATGACTTTCTTTTCTTATCCATTAAAAACTAGCATTTTACTATGCGAGAACGTATAAAGTAATCACCGTCTCAACCGCCATTTCGAAAATAATCATTCCGCCATTTTGTGGCAGTAGTTAGAAAAAATTACAGTCACGGGTTTTAGTTTTATGAATATATTTCATAATTCTATTCTGATGAGCGAATAAAAGATTATTAAAAGTACAGAGACTTAATTATTTGTTTTTAATGATTATTATTTCTACTTTTAAATTTAACAAATGTCGCGATCCTAAAATTTCGAATTAAAAAGTGTTGTGTAAAATGATCGCTGTGGATTGGTTAGGAATTGAATATCAGGCCTTATTTCAAATCGCACTATCGCAAGTTTATGCTCATCTTTTGCCTTCAAAACTAACTGACAATTGTAGTTAAGCAGCTGAAATCTTCAGAGTCATCCAAATCAAAATTAATCAAACAGGACCTCTAATCAAACACACGAATAATGATGAAATTTAGCTAAGGAAAATAGCAATGTAAATTTGTCCATATTAAAAACAGAATATTTTTATAACCTTTTTTTTAACTAGTCTATTATCATCTGTTATTCCAAAGGTGCGAAAGGAAATAATCGACACTAATACCATAAATAAAAAGATAAAGTGGGCGAATTACTGCGGTTTCAAAACTACAGCCTTTTAACCAATTCCTATTAACATCACTAGATTTACTCCAAAAATATGAGCGTAGCATATTTCCCTGAAATAATTTCAGTACTCAGGTCATTATAATTATTGAAGGAAAAGGAGGAACAAGCGGAAGTCGATGACACTTTCGCCAAAAATAAAACTTCTAATTGTTTACTGAATGAACGACGAATTGACAAAAATAAAAACATTCTTGCATTAAAATTCGTTTTCTCCAAACACGGTATGGACTTCAAACAACAAAGTCCGTCCTTATTCGGATATTTGGAACTATATGCGATATTTCGTGTGTAAATATCTCGAAATGGCGGCTAGAAAAGGGGATGGTTACGTAGCTATTATGAATTACTTTTTGAGGAAAATATATACTTTTGATCAACCAGCGATTGTATAAATCATTAATAAAATAGACAATACTTATGCAAATCTGTAAATCAATGTTTATGAAAAATATACAATCTTGTAATTTTGTTACTAGGACACGAAATGGCGCGGAGAAAGCTCATAAAATGGTGGGGATGAAAGTTCAGAATCAATAGCATGCCATTTCTTATTCTTCTTATACCACTGTAAAATCATAAGAATTGATAAGTTTCGGCAGAATTTTGTGTGGGTGCATTTTTATATCATTCATATAATATCAGTACAATATGGTTGGGCTCACTATAATTGCCAACAAATATTGAATGTTTGGTTGAATATTTGTCGCCATATAATAATTGCCTAATTAACGCATTTATTTATTTATTACGAAAGAAATAGAATGCATTCTTTGAGTATAAGCGAATTTTATTATCGCTTCACCCTAATGAAGTCACACATACGTTCATCGATCTCGATGGATCTACACCCCCTGTCTTCTTGTATACATACGCTAGGAATTAGTTTTAAATTCTGTACAATAGGGGGCGTGATTTTTAGTTCACAATTCCTACGAATCAGACGAAATGTCATTAAGAAATAAGGTCGCACGTTTCGTATTTCTAAATTACAAACAGTTTTTAATTACAGCAGTTATGAATATAATAGTGCATAATTTAAGCTAATTTTATCTGTACACAGTTAATCTCATCTAACAGTCATTAAAAATGTGGATAAATTTATGGACAAGCAATATTTAGTACGAAACTGGAGCAGTTAAATGTTTTACAACTACTGCTCGTGAATATAGGGAGTTTCGTCGGAATAATAAAATAAAACGACCGCCATTTCGTGAGAATTCTATTCGCCATTCTGTGTTCTGAATACATGGTTTCATAATTTTATATCTATTAGTTAGGTAGCAGCCTGTTAAGTAGTAAAGTAGTTTCATAATTTTATATCTGTAAAAAGTAAATAGCCTTTTTATTTTAGGCCAGTAAAGTCTTTGATTCAAATAATCACTATAAGAAATTTATGAACGCTGATCTCTTACACTCTTGTCATGAACTTGGCTGTTGAGGTGTTTTTTTTTTGTTTTATTTTAATTTTTTTATAATACACTCTGTATATAAAAATTGAAATTAAATTATCAAAAGAAACTAATGAAAGTGAGCAATAAGCAATCTAAAATCAATCTAGAAATAAAGTCGTATACGATCATATAATGAGCCCTCACTCTCACCACTGACGCCATTTCGAGTATAACTACTAGTTAACTACCCAGCCATTTCGTGCTACCCTATTTTACACATATAGAATATTTATATTTATTTATCTTTTTATACGATAAGGAACATGTCGCTTTAATAAAATTTAATGTAATGATCATTAATGTCTAGTAGTTCCCTAAAAAAAAAAAAATAAAATAAATAAAAATAAAAATGAATCATGACATTTGAAGTCGAATTCCATGAAAAAAATTTATAATTACTGTATATATCTAATTAAACCTAATCAGTAAAAGTCTCTCTAGTCATACATATCGATCCTAATCCCAATCATAATCAAAAGACCGCACGGTGAATATGTGACTATGCTCGGCCACAAATCATCACATGAGCACAGAATAACTTGTGACATGTTATTCTGTGACATGAGTGTAGAAGAATATTAAGCTCAACTCGAAGAATCTCGACATAAGTTTTAGGTAGTTTGCTTTTTTTATATCACAGATGACAATCTTAATTTGGGCAATTTCTTTTAAATAAATTCTCGGATTTATACAGTATAAATATCGGTTAAATGATGATGTGTTTCATTTAAACAGGCATTAACTGCAGATGATAATGTTTTCTTGCAATCTTGCCGTAATTTCGAAAATGTATAACTTGTAAAAATCGTAACTGATACAAGTTCGTCTGTTTAAACGTTCAATAAATTGAAATATTAAACGCAATAAAATAAATTGAAAATTGCAGTAAATAAACGGTCTAAAGTAGCAGATATATAGATTTTTTTTTTATTTCATAATATCAGCTTCAGAGATTAAAAATTGAAAATAACAAAGCGAATACCTAATTCTATTACGTTAAACACGCCCTGTTGTTTTGAATGAGGTCCCATTTTGAATTATGGTATGAGTGTACAATAGAACCCCGTTATTACAAATCCGCTAATACGAATTGTCGCTTAATACGTTTCTTTTCTCTGTTCACGACCCCGTGACATCAATTTCTATAGAAAATTAGTCATTTAATACGAAATTTATTTTTAACCCTTTTTTTGCATAAAGCGGATATATCC
>JAHWFO010041365.1:888479-903170 GCA_023313115.1 Rhysida immarginata | reverse complement strand
GATGGCCACAAGGGGGGGAGGGTGAAAAAAGTGACCGTATAATTTATGAATGGTCTCTTAACGGAATAATGTTTATTTTTTCGCCGATTAATTAATTCGGTTAATTCATCCTAAGGAGAAAAATACATGAATTGTTTTATTTCCCATTTTTTGATTAAATGCACAAAATTTTACAAGCTCAAATCCCATAAGTATAATAGGATATATCAGGGATGGATGAAAGGAGGAATGTATATAATGATCCCATAAGTACATCATTTCTCGAATTGAAACAAGTTTAAAAACGTACTCATCACAAATAGCTAAATATAAAAGGAACATAAATATGGTGGAATATAATATATTATCGTTGGGTAAGTGTTTAGTTGAAGAGCCCAAGTCCAAATTAAATATTTTTCAGGAAATATTTTTTTTTTTATTTTTGTTACTTACAAATTATTTCCTAATTTGGCTATTAGATCATGTAAAAGGTTATCATGAATTGGAGGATATAAATCTATATAAATTATCTTATCATATTGAACATTATCAAATAGACTAAGGTCCTTTTGAAGAAAAGCTGGGGACCAAGTTCTTTTTGGATCAAATTTTGGTTGATAATCAATCTGCATGATGGTATATGAAATAAACTGAATAAATAAAGATAATAATCATTCCTTCAAAACAATTGATAACATCACTCAAAAAAAGAAGAAAAAAGAATACATAAAATAATTTAATATTTGAAATATTTTAAATTTATTTTTGAAGGCAGACATGATTTTTTTTTTTGTAGAACATTAGCCTTAAATAAAATTGAAATTGCATAAAGTTATATTTTGGAACAGTGGTTTCCAAAGTTATTATTGCCTTGTTGATCACGGCGTAAAGAAATTCTTCACGGAGTGCTAAGTTTTCTTATATACGAGGTCTGTTTAAAAAGTAATGAGAATGCATGCACAGCATGTTATCTGGCAATTCAGGAGGCGTCTCCCTCTAGTGGTAGTTAGACAAACATCTGCTCGATTTTCAGTGTAATTTTCATCCTCCTACTGTCACTACATTATTTATACGAAACGTTCGCGTGAAGAGTGTTTCTTTAGTGTGTCACGGAAATGAATTGAAATTCTACCATGAAGTTCTCGAGAAACCGAGGAAAAGAGTTCTTTGAGTGAGACTCAAGCATTGGATGCTGCATTACGACAACGCATCTTATCACATAGTAGTCTTTGTCATGCAATTTCTGGCCCAAAAAGGCATTTCAGAGATACTTCAGCCTCCCTACTCCCTGATCTCGCACCATGTGACTTTTTCGTCTTTCCCAAGTTGAAACGTTACTTCAAAGGACGATATTTTGCCACCGTTTCTACAAGGCCGTGATTCAGAAGGTCGGACGGGCCAACTGAAAGTGCTTACACCTCACGACTTCCATCAATGCCATGAGGAGTGCGAGCAACGTCTCCGTCGCTGTGTGCACTTGCAAAGAGAACTTTTTTTGAAGGTGATAACGTTGATTTGTAAATAAGAATTAAATAAAAAGTTTTACTGGAACAGCCTCATTACTTTTTAAACAAACCTCGTAGGCATTAAACCCAAACACCGCGATAGATACATGCATACGCTATGTTGAGGTCTTATCACACATATTTTATTTAGCCTTTCTTCGAGGAACATATGGAGATGTTGACTTTCTGCTGTTAAGCCTAAAATTCTAATAGTGATCTGATGTCAGGCTGTTTTTATCTCATTCACCCAAATTTTCTCTGGCAGTGGAGTTAGATTGCAAGGAAGCCATTATTTCCTAGATTGTTAAAACCGTTATTTTCCTTCGATTTTCATCTTAATATGTTTACCTTATTTTGGAGAATTATCTCCTGTAATTATTAACTTTGTTATGACTTTTCATAGTTTAGAAGGGAGAAATTCCTTTCTTGTGAGCCGGGTGCCTGTCCTATCACTGGGCTTGCAACTTGGGCAAAAATAGTCCTTAGGCAGGGTGACCAGATTTTTCCGCAAGTAACCTGGCAACCAGAGGCTTTGGGGTCCTTGAAACAAATTTCTACGAGCGAAAATACGCACTTCATTGGAAAATGCCACAGCTTGGATATTTTCAGACCTTTTGGGGATGCCGGGACGGGTGATGCAAAAATAGGGCTGTCCTTGCTAAACCGGGACGTCTTAGTGGGATACCTTAGGGCTTTGGGATATGGCATTAGTCCAGTTGCTGTACCATGTCCGCGGTGGCTATTGTCTTTAGATAATAGGTAGCAGTGGCCCAGTTGGTAGCGACGACGAGCTAGATACTCGTGGAATCTGGGTCGCTCTGATTTCCTTTCGTTTTTCATCTTAATATGGTATGCTTGGATTTTTCCTTCCAGATAACGAAATGAATATACAGGGTGTCTCATAAATAGAGGTACAGACTTTAAGGGGAGGTAGAGAACATGAAAAGGATTGAGAATTGCGTGGGAACCCATGACCGTACGTCGGCGCTGTTCATGGGAGGTCGGAGGGGAATTATCTGATTTTTTGCATGTGTATCACAATTTGTGCAAAAATGGTTCTTTAAGAGGTAACAGGAATTGTGAGGGGCAGGCCACGAGTGAATCGTACTCCCGCCATGGAACAAAATATGTTAGATGTCATAGAGAGGAGTCCGAGTATCAGCATACGTACCGTCGTCGCTGCTTTAAGAGGGTCTCGGGCTAGTGTACAACGTGTTTTGAATAGAAACTGCGAACACCTCCTGTAGCATTCTGAAATGGAGTCATTTACTACGCCATTTGTAATATTTATGTGCAATAAATGTTTCCGGTAATCTTTGTCTTGTGTGGTTTCATTTTCTTGTACCTCTGGTACAATTTTCCCAAAACGTTTCCGGTCATGGGTTCCTATACAATTCTCAATCCTTTTGATGTTCTTTACCTTCCTTTAAAGTGTGTACATATATTTATGAGATGCCCTGTATATAAAATTGATGAATTAATTTTTAATAATGATCATCTCACCATCATATCATCGTACATGATAGCTGGTGTAACTTCTCTGGACTGACGAGCTAATATAAATTTCATTATATAATTTTCGTTACGATATTTCTAATTTATTTTGGTGTTTTAATTTTATTTCTTGGTCATATTATCGGAAATTTTGTGTACAGTGCTCACCGAAGTATAAAAAAGTGCATATTGCCGAGTGAAGAGTCATAGAGGAGGCACCATTTGTTCATCGGTGCTCTGATGAAATTAGGCTTACATTAACCATATTAACCAAAACCAAAACTAGAATTTTGTTTCGAGTGGAGGGAGGGGGGTGGAATATAAAAATTTCTCATGCTGATATCCATATCAAATAAGTTGTTCGTTAAGGCCGTCATTTTCGGAGGGGAGGGCACTGCAACTCCTTCAGCTCCCTTCCCTCTCTGTGTATAGCCACCATTTCGTGGTCAATCTAGAGCCACTTCATGTCCTAATAGCATGCGTTAGGCTTGTCATCGCTGTATTAACGCCTATTCAAAATGCTTTTTGCAAACATGTATTGACACATTTTTCTTATTAAGTAGTACACTAATACATATTGCTATTTCCATACGCGATAATTCATAAACGAATCCTGAACTCAGTCCCGATTAAACTAAAAAAAAATCATTCCGCCATTTCGTGAAACTGTCACATGACAATACTACTTGAAGAATAAACGTGCTCATTTTCTTCTGAATAATAACGGAAAATTGACAGAATATTGATGAAAAGGAAGACAGGAAGAAATAATTAATATTTCGTTGCTATGCTATTTCTTTGACATATTTGTCTTTAACTAATTGCATGATTCAGATGAAATGAGTCCATAAATGTATGGCTGAAAAATTGCAAATTTAATTCGTAAATTAAAACCAGTTTGCTTTATTTAATAAAAATAGGAGCATACGTTAGCAATTTATAGGGAACATATTGCAGCATTTGCCAACGTGCATCTTTTTTTTTTTTAATGTACATAAGTTTTGAATTAATTTTATATTACTACGAAACCGAAAGTGTTCAATGTGTAATAGCTGCGACTCGTAGCCTTTCATAAAAATAAGCAAGCACGCATTGCAGCTATTGAATCCTTGCCCGCAATCCTCGTTTTTTATGCATTGCTGCAAGTTTGAATTAGGGTATTAGTGTACTTGGACTACACACAAATGTTTATTTAATATGGTCACTTGTTTTAAAATTATAAATCCTCAAAAACCTTTAACATTATGAATATTAGATCTCAAATAGTAACATATATTTTTATTCATTATCTGCAATTTAAACTATACTGTTCTCCATAAATTAAGGAAAAATCAGAAAAATTTTCATCAAACCTGTCCAAAATACGAGGGTTGTTCCAAAAGTAAGTTTCGTCATTTTTTTTCACACGGAAACTTTATTGCCAAAAAAAAAAATAAATACAGCATGGAATCATGAACTATACACCTTGCACCAGGGGTGGATTTAGACTAGAGGCCCTAAGCTATATGAAGCCCCTACCATGTTAAACTAAGATAGCGAGGCCCTACAGAAGAGGCTTACAGATTGTGGGGCCCTAAGCTGTAGTTATTTAGCTTATACGTAAATCTGCCCCTGCCTTGCACTATTTTTCGACATAGTCGCTACCAACATTGAGACATTTGTCGTAGCAGTAGACAGGTGTGCCTGAGGCTATTCGAGTACAAATCACAGACCGTGTACTGACAACGTGGTCGCATCCCAGTTCACCAGTGAGGAAAAAGTTCAAAGTGTCACCCTCCGCAGGAAAGATTATGGCAACAGTGTTCTGGGACGCGAAAGGTGTGATTCTCATTGATCTCCTCCATCAAGGGACCATCAATGCGGCACGCTACTGCGACACCCTCACCAAACTCAGGTCCGCCATTCGACGAAAGAGACCAGGGCTCTTGAGTGAAGGTGTTGTGCTCTTGGACGACAACGCAAAACCACACGCAGCAAGGCTCACACAAGATCAGATAGCCTCGGGCACGGCTGCCTGCTGCTACTGTTTCTTCAAACTGATTGCACGCTACGACAAATGTCTCAATGTCGGTGGCGACTATATCGAAAAATACTGCAAGGTGTACTTTATGACGCCATGATATATATTTTTGGCAATAAAGTGTCCGTGTGAAAAAAAAATGACTTTTGGAACAATCCTCGTATGTAACATATAGTCAGATGTAAAATGACAAAAAAAATTAGAGAAAAGCATTTTAATGTCAAAATTAGCACATGCACGAAACTTACAAATTAGGGTGTCACTTTGAAATAGGAATCGTATCTTCAACATGGTCGTGTGTAATTATTTTGTGCTAGGGTGCCTGGATAAGAGCGGAGAACAGTGGTGACAACTTTCGCTTTTATGGCTTCCGTCCGCCAGTTTGATCCCAAATGCGATCAGCCACACATAGGAGAACGCATGTTTTTTTGCTCAAATACTCTTATGATACTAATCTCGTTAACAGTCTCGCTTAGTAATGTTAGAATTCTCTTTATTTGTCTATTTTTCTGAACTTTTAATCGTTTGACCTTTTAAAATAAGTTACTAACATAGAATTTTAATGAGCCAAATTTTGGTTGTTGCATTCCTGACCAAGGTGGAAGGCCTTTTCGCGTTCCTGCTAAGAGGAAATTATGGGCAATTCAAATAAAAAGAAACAAGTTAGGTCAAGGCCACAGAAGATGAATATGCCAGTTATTTCGAAAATGAATTTAACAAGTACTGAACACAGCATCATTGAATACAGGGTGGTTATAAAATAAGTTCTCCTACTCAGAGCCCTCTAGAGCCCAATCTAATGAACCGATTGTGAAGCAAATTGAAATGTAGGCTATTCAGACCATGGGGACTAGGAAAGAATACCGGAAGGAAAAAAAATTAGTGCAAATTTTCACCACCAGGTGAAAATGTGGTGCTGTGGAATGACAAATGGAGATTTTAAAACTCGTTTTATTGTTTTAAACAAGCAGGCAATGTTTTTGTTTGATTACAGCATATGTTCTACATGTCCGCCCCCTGCGTCAATGACATGTTGGAAGCGTAGCACAGCCTGATCAATTGTTACATGAAGCGTTTCCTGGGGAATGTCTGAGACATGTCGTCTAATGCTAGTTTTCAGCTCAGGCATAGTCCGTACGCTTTGTAGATAGACCCGATCTTTCAAATATCCCCAGAGCCAATAATCGCACGGGTTCAAAGCCGGAGAACGTGGAGGCCACGCACCTGGAAAACTTCTAGAGATCACATGATCATCTCCAAAGTTGGCACGAAGCACTTCCTTCACTTGTCGACCAATGTGAGGGAGTGCTCCATCTTGCATGAAGACAGTGATTTCCAAGCATCGTCGTTCTCGCAAGGCAGGAATCACATGCTGTGCAAGAAGTTCATAATACCGTACACTTGTCACAGAACATCTTACAGGACCTCGTTGTGTCATTTCCTCAAAGAAAAAGGAGCCTAGAATAAAATCAGCGGTGAATCCACACAATCCAATCCAATCATGTACTCAGAATGCAATGTCTCTTCATGCACGACACTGGGGAGCAAGGCACCCCATATGCGGCTGTTCTGCGTGTTCACCACTCCAATTAGGGTGAAATGTGCTTCGTCTGACCATAGAATGTTCCACGGCCACAGGTCATCAACAATCATCCTCGCCAGAAAGCGATAAGCAAAGTCAGCGCGTTGAGAGGGATCTTGAGGTTTTAATTGTTGTGCCAGATGAATCTTGTATGGGCACCAATGCAGAAGGACCACCAAGACCTTTCGCACCGAGGACCATGGGATGGACAATTCGCGTGCTCGAGCACTTGTTGCAGAATGTCAAGAAGAGGAAGCTGTATCCACCACTGCAACAGCCACGTCCTCAACAACTTTGTCTGCTATCTTGTGCCGTCCTCTTCCTGGTGCCACAAGCAAATCGCCAGTCGATTCAAATTTCTTTATCATTTTTCGCAACCCAGTATCTGACATGGGCCGTATTCAGTCCTTTTAGACGACGATATGCTCTTAATGCAGCTGGTTTGGTTTGGTTTGTTTGCTTTATTTGGTATTAACGTCCTTTTCAACTGCCATGGACATTTCAGGACGGCGTTATAGGGGCCGTAAATTTTGCCTCGCAAGGGTTCTTTAACGTGCAGCCGGCAAACGACTACACGGGACCAACGGCTTTACTTCCCTTCCGAAGGAAGTGCGTGGTCTCAGGATTTTCCCCCTGAAAAAATCCTCGTCGTCCTCGGCCGGGGTCGAACTCTCACCCTCGGACATCAGAGGCGATCACGCAACCACTGAGCCACCGAGGCCGATCAGTGCAGCTGGACTGCTGCTATCATTCTGGTAAAACAACTTTACCAACACTGCGCTTTCTTTCTTGCTTAAAACCATGATCTTTCTTGAAACGTTTTCACTAAACGTAATGTAATGAACGGATCAATCCATTCATTCTGGGTATGTTGACTTTCTAATTTGAATAAACATTCTGCTAATAAGGCCGATATTGAAAACGAACATATGCTGTTTAAAACAAAAATAGTTTTTAAATCTCCATTTGTCATTCCACAGCGCCATATTTTCACCTGGTGAAAATTTGCGCTAATTTTTTCTTTCCGGAATTCTCTCCCCCATGGCTGAATAGATTCTTTCAATTTGCATCACAATCGGTTCATTAGATTGGGTCTCTGATGGCCGAGGACGCGGGTTCGACCCCGGCCGAGGACGACGAGGATTTTTTTCAGGGGGAAAATCCTGAGATCACGCACTTTCTTCGGAAGGGAAGTAAAGCCGTTGGTTCCTTAGTCGTTTGCCGGCTGCACGTTAAAGAGCTCTTGCGAGGCAAAATTTGCGGCCCCTATAACGCCGTCCTGAAATGACCATGGCAGTTGAAAAGGACGTTAATACCAAACAAACCAAACCAAACCAATTCATTAGATTGGGCTCTAGAGGGCTCTGAGTAGCTGAACTTATTTTATAACCACCCTGTATTTTCAGTGCAGGAGGTACCATATGCTGTGGTGTCAGTTGCTTAAAGGAACCTGTCAGAACACTGAAACCAAATACCGGCATTTATTTAGGCTGTCCAGTACTGCTAAAAATCTTGGAACATGCCTGGCAGTCGTCACTGTACACCAACTATGCTAACGGAGACTGAGCGCTGGTCGCATAGTGGGCCTTCAGGAGGCAGGACGGTCCTTCCGCTAAATTGCAGAGCGTTGCACGGGAGATGACTGCGATATATGGCTGTTGGAGACGGTTGGAAGAAAAAGGATTATTTACCCGTATTCGTGGTTCAGGACAGCGCATATTTTTGGATAAACGTGAAAATCGGCTCATTCGAAGGGCTGCTCCAGCAGACAGAACAATCCGTCCACCCATATCAGAGTCATACTGTCACCTCGAACTATCCGCAACCGTTTCGGGTTCCTTTGGCGACACTGCCACTTACGACTCCAATTTTGTCGAGGACGGGCTGCTTTGAGTGATGAGTAGAAGTCGATGGTGTCCAGTGACGAAAGTCGTTTCTGTCTGGACGTGAGTGACAGTCGTATTAGCGTCCGTCGAAGACCAAGCGAGAGGCACATTCCATCGTCTATACGCCTCCCACTCAATGGGCCGACTCATAAAGCAATTGTGTGAAGTGCTGTGTCTTTGAACAGTCATTCACGTCTGATGGTTGTGGAGGGGACATTAAATGCTGCATTCTAGGTCCAAAATTGGTCCAGGACTTCCTGATCCCTTTTCTGGACGAAGTAGGAGTCGTGCTGTTCAAAGAAGACAACGCCCTTTGAACAGCAGTTTTCTTAACTCAACATGCCAGCACGCTCAGTGACCTTTCTCCAATCCAGCAGGTGTGGGCTTAGACTGTCATCCGTGCTAATCAATTACTTTTATTTCCTCAAGATGATATTTGTCATAACTATGATAGAATTCATGCCAGAGTTCAGGCTTTTATTGCAGCAAGGAGAGGGTTATACATGTAACTATTGTTTGGGGGCAAAGGAATTCACACCCTGTATCTTCAATAAACGAAATTATGTAAGATTGTACTTGCGATCATAATCTACGTGTATTTCGTTTGTAGGATTTAAAGTCTCAGGAATGTGAGTGTTCATTTTTCATTTGTCACCCGTATTTATTTAATTATCACCAGTGTTGTTTTAACTGTCAACAGTGCTAATAGCGGAATACAAAGGAATCTCCGCATTATTTATTTTTCCCGATGTTTTACTGGTCGGAGGTGTCGATTGTTCCTCCCTATTATTATGTCTAATTCTGGAAGAAACGATCTGTGTGGAGTGCACCACGAGTTGTACTATGGCTATATCTACATGCTATAAGAACGATAATTGTTTTTTTTCCTTTATCTTTTATCTTGAATGTTTTTATTTTATTTTATATGGTCTTCTTTTCTCATGAAAACCTTGCCGTCCCAAAAGTCTTTCCTTTTCCCAGAAGAACGATTTTAAAATCATGTATTCGTGAGTTCGCTTTAGAGCTAACCACATTTCAATAAATATCCCATTACAATAGAATACATTAAATGACCAAAGTAACAAATCGAGATTATTTCCAACATGTTTATTTTGAAAAAGCCACAACATGGAGGCGTATATTCAAAGGCTGATAGCTATTTCTCTAATTCACTATTCTGCAGTGGTGTTAACTAAATTAAAGAAAGCACAATCCCCAAATTTGAAAAATGCGATTCATCTAAAATTTTAGAAGCTGCGAAATTAATTTTGTATTCATAATACGTTTGGGCTATGTAGTTATAACCCCTGACCAGCAAGAAGGAAGTTTTTCATTTGACTTCCACCAGTATTCCAAAAACGGTACACTGAACATAATGAACAAGAGTAAAACAAATCAAGTTAAGTAAACAATTGTTTTAGTGCAGTCTACCTCTTGTCGGACGTACTCAGCACTTTGCCTGGCCTTTCGTCAAATTATTTATCATTAAAAATAATCATAAAGGAAGATTAATTGTTTTTCAGCAGAAACGATAAATATAAATATTACAGTGGAATTCATTAAGTTTTTATACGATCTTGAAAGAAGCATTAGAAGTTAGTAATGTTTAAATCATCAGTTTTGCATAATTGCAGCCGCTCTGGCGGTATTAAAACATGACTTTGGTTCCGGATGTGAAAGTTTTGTCATAACACTATGAACGAGGCCAACGAGAGACAGGATTGGGCACTCAAAAGTCACCTGATCATCGGGGCCCGACTAACATTCCAATCTTCACTGTTTTCAATAAAAGAAAAAAACTTATTAAAATCCAGTGATGGCTACAGAAACAAAGGGCAGCATGGCGCGCTCGAAGGCAATGGGTTACTGAACGTCTGAAAGGGGCACTGAATGCAGCTAAATTCTTGCTTTAAAGTTAATAAAAATACATGGACATTTCAGTGACGTACATTTATATTTTTAAGGCATAATGCTAACTTCGGAATCTGTATGCGATTAGGGTGCGTTAAGGCTTTCTAATTTCTTCTAGGCTAATCTCTTCCTTACTTTGTGATGCCACGAAAAGACAGTGGTACTTATTCATCTGGTGGTACAGTCCTCAATAGTTTTTAAAGTATATTTTTCAACAATTTATGCACTATTTTTGCAGGATAAAATTGCGAATAATGATTACAATAAGATTTTTAAACTTTATACCTTATACAGTTGATCTATATTATCCCTCAACATTTTATTAATGCTAATTTAAACATGAAAGCTTATTGAGGAATACTTCTTCTCGCGGACGAAGCTGTTTGTTTTGACAGTAAAACGACCACAGGAAACCACCACACACGAATACAAAAGGCTCGACTTGTCAGCGCGGAAGATAAAAAAAAAAAAGCACAAGGAGTAACGCGCTAAACAGCTCGTCACGGCTACCAACTAAACTGATGCAGTTAGTTAATATTTTAAATGAATGTACGTAGCAGTTTAATTAAAATGGTTTAGGCTTTAAATCACTCACGCCACAATAAGCTCCAATGAATACTTAAGCCGCACATTTGTGTTGTTGGCATTTATTGGTTTCAGTTTTTTGCGTTTGTGCAGCGCCGAGGGGCAGCGTGGCGGGATCTAGGGGCAGCGTGGCGCAGCGCCACGCTGATTTTGCCTAGCGGCATCACTGAAATCCAAGATGAAGACAATGAAGATTATAATACAATGTTGCTATGAACCATGCTCGACTATGAACCACAGTGTAAGAATAAAGGTGATAAAACTCGTAAATGTTACTACACAAACGTTTGTCCTGCTTCATTTTTTGCCCGCTAGATAGCACGAACATTTGTTGAACAGTCATGCAAACCTCTAAAACACAATGGAGATATACACTGAACGACTAGTTTCTTAGAGACACCTCTTACGGAAAATGGATCGGCCTACCAGTGACACCCAAACAATATCAGTGAGTTTTAGAGGTCGTCCGAAGTGGGGCATGCATATTTCGATGCCTGTTTCTATACTGTTCCATCTCTTCACGGGATCACCACCAGTTGAACGTGGCTGTGATAATTTTTCCGAAATTTCAAGAATAGATATGCCTACAATGTGAAACCGGAGCAATGATGTCAAAAATATAACAAAAAAAATGACTGGTCTAAAAAACTTATTTTTATTTTTATAATGATTATCAAAAGGAGCTATTTGTACAGTCATTCAAGATAATTGCTCCTTCAAATTGTTAACAAACAAATAATCCTAACAATGGAGATGCTAATTACGCTTTCTTGTTGGATAATTTAAAATTTCAAAAGTCTTCATTGTTAACAAACGCAATCTTCAAAATTATTATGATGATAAAAATATGAACTTTTGCGATAATAACTGGAAAACCTTTATGCAACCATAAAACGAATTTCAGTTTCTTCTTTCTCTTGAAAGATTTTTTTTCTAAGTAAAAAGATTTATGAAATCATGTTTCCAAGTTCAAGTGCGCTAACAAAGGAGCTTAGTCTCATCAACATTTCAAAAGAATTTTATTCTGTAAACATCTTATGCAAGGTTGGGTTTTATTAAATCAAGAAGATTTTGGGTAAATCTTCTTTTAATAACGAGTTAAATAATTAAAATAAATTAAAACAAAATAAAAATCGCCAATTAAAGTCCTGATGAAACTAGAAGATTGCCGTAATTGATGATTAACGAAAATCGGTGAACATGAAGAATTGACGAAATTGAAGAAATGATGAAATCACAGATAATGTAGAAGTTGATAGGAAAGTCGTCAGGAAGGTGGAGAATGGAATTTTTGGAGATATGGTGATGAAGAAGAAGTGTTCGGAATTATGATGATATAGAAATATTCGGAGTTTTTCAGAGGTTTTCTCACATCATCCGTTTGAATCTTATTTGAAATAAAAGTTTAAAATGAAAACAATGGGGTGTTGTATTTTATTTGATTGTTGTATTATGTTAAGTACTTACTGTTAATGTTTATTGATGGTTTGGCTAGATTTTTATTTTTTGAAATAATGTTTATAGTTTGTTTTATTTTTCTTTTTTATAATTTTCTTTTAACTAATTATTATTGTTTTGTTCCAATTAGGTATATGATTCTGATTAAGGCAATGGTATACTAGATGGTTGTTTTTGTCTTTATTTCGGTATGCACGTTCGTGTTCTTTTAATCTTGTTTATAATTGTCGTTTTGTTTGTCCAGTATAAAAGTGTTCACAATTGCTGCATGGAACTTGGTAAATGTAAACGTGTTCGCAATGCAACAAAAACTTTTCACAACCAGAAAGAAATACTTGAGCAAACATCAAACCAAAAAAAATCATACCAAAAATTACAAACAACCTAACTAAATCATTAATAACAACCACAAACAAAAAACAACCGATAAACAAAATAACAACAATAACAATACAAATTTTAAAAGGTATCTGCCATAATAATAAAGAAAAATGGAGTGCCACTAACATAATTTACCAAATTCCATAAGAATACCATAATACAACACAACAATAATCAAATAAAACACAACACACCATTGTTTTTATTTTAACTGATGATGGTAGAAATCCTCTAGAAAACGTTATTTTAATCAAAATTATTTGTGCATTCCTTCAAAAACTCCGATTATTTCTATTATATCAACATAATTCCGAACACTTCCTCTTCATCACTATATCTCCAAAAACTCGATTCTCCGCTTTCCTGTCAACTTTTCTATAAACTCTTACATTAGTATCTGTGATTTCATCATTTCTTTAATTTCGTCAATTCTTTATGTTCATCAATTGCGGCAATCTTCTAGTTTCATCAGGACTTATTGTTTTATGAATTGTTTCTTTTAATGATAACATCTGTTGATTTTAAATATCATAAGTAATTTTAATTTAATTATCTATAATAATCCGTCTTCGATGGTGATGGAAGATATTGAATGTTTTATAAGTTCATAAAATTTCCTTTTTATAGCTGAAGGGAATTTTATGCTATCTACGATAAAATATCCATAATGTTCTAGGATGAGCGAGATGATATCAGCCCTAAAGAAATATATGCTTAAAATGAAAAATTTAAGTTGAGTTTGACATTCAATATTATCAAGATTGAGCTATTTTAACACCTTTTCTCTGATATTTTCATGTTAATTTTTTCCTGGTATATTGGAAAAAATCTTCTAAAAAGAATTTTCAAAATAACATTGATTATGTGAATAACATTGATGAAAAATAGGACACAAAATTCTACAGCCTGGGATCGAACCAAGAACCTTCTGCTCACCGTGCAGATGTGCCAACCAATTGCGCCACCGTGGAATTATTACGCATGGAAGCTCACCGTGCAGATGTGCCAACCAATTGCGCCACCGTGGAATTATTACGCATGGAAGCATTACGCTATCTACATATCCTTAGGGCTGGTGGGAGCAGTACCTATTAGCACTCTAGCAATTGGTTGGCGCATCTGCACGGTGAACAGAAGGTTCCTGGTTCGATCACAGGCTGTGGAAATCCTTTTTTTCATCAATAACATCAACATCTGAGGTTTGGCGTGAAAAAATCCTCTTAAGACCTTTCATTTATTAATCTTTAATAACATTGAATAACAAAATAAAAATTTTTCCTGTTCTTGGAAGTGGATTATTCCGAGCAATAAATCCTAATTTTTGCTCGAGAGTGCTGATAGGTTTTGTCGCGTGCTCGAATCCCGCTGCGGATATAGATATTTGTTTGTTTGTTTGTAAGCCACAATAGGCCAATCACCTGCTAGGCTGAATTCCTAATTATTTGAATTAGTCTAGGGGCTACTTAATCCTGTAATGCCTCAGGAAGAAGAAATCTAAGTTTTCAGAAGCAAGCATAAACGGCGAATAGCGCAGTCTTTGTAAGATTGAAAGCGAGTAGAAATTTGATACCATAAAGCGATATTAACGTTGAGGAAAAATTACTAAGAAACATTCATAATATACAAGCCTCAACTACAAAAGAAAAAAATTAACTAATAAAAATTTAACTATTTTATTGGAATTATAAATTTTTAAATTGTTGATAGAATAATATTTTTTGTTAAATTTATAAATAATATAAAGAAGAAATATTAAATAAAAATACAAATTACCGGTAGATAAAAAATAAGGTATAATAAACAAAAATAATTAATCTAAATCAAAATAAAAAGCTGACGTTTCGGATAGAGCCTATCCTTTATCAAAGCAAAAAAAGGATAATTCTCTAA
>JAHWFO010041365.1:870668-885611 GCA_023313115.1 Rhysida immarginata | reverse complement strand
GGGCTGCAGCTCCCTCAGACTGAGTTCCTGGAAGACATGCAAGAAGATACCGTAATCCGCTCCATTCCATTGACATACCTGTTAAGTCGCCCGACTATCGCCTATGGATTTTTGTGGCTTTGGCCTACTTAATCGGGTAGAAACGACCGCAAAGAGTGGAAAGTGTTTCGAAAGCGTGTCAATAGGAGTGGTTACGAATTAATCTTGGAGTTCTGCGTTCCAGCCTCCTGCAATGGAAACTGCGATGCATGGCTACCAGATTGAACACACTCGATGGTGGCGAAAGGGGTTTTCCACCTATCCTGGCCCTCTGTAACTTGTTACTATAGATCCCTAACAGTCTTCTGTACTTAATTCCTAGGAATTAATTTTTGTTGTTTGATTACATTTGACAATGTTTAAATTTACTGTATTGTAAATTAGTTTTTATTTAAAAAAATTATCAATTAAGTCTAATTTATAAAGGCCCTAAGCAGGCACATTATTTTTGAAGTATCAAAGAAAAGTTGTTTTTTTTTTGTTTTTTTTGAATATTGCGACTTGGCATTTCTCTGACAGATGTTCATTCTGAGCGTACGTCACTCACTGGTAGAAAGGCGAAACCATCTAGAACTCTAGAAAAGTGTTTATCTCTGCTATAACTTTTGTAGTGGACATTCAGTCTAAATTTTCTAAAGCTTCTGTTTTTAAAAATCCTTGAACGAGCCTAACGTAGTCTTTTCTGACTGATTGGTTCCAAAGACTTTTACCAGAGATAAATTAGGGGCAGTTGTATATTTCCCTTAATAAACCTCATATTTCCCCAGGGGGTTCGCGAACCCAGTTTGGGAAACACTACTTTAAATGAAAATTCTATCGAAAACACTTGGTATTCACGAAAGTAAAATTATTTGCAAATCACTTTTGCAATCATTTTTTTGTCATGAATAACTATTTGGGGCATGCGTACAATTATTCTCTAAAGCGAACTAAAGTCGCCCATAATTATAATTTATGTTTGCGGGATTTGTTCAGACTGAAACTTGAACAATTGATATACGAATTTTGTTATTTTAACCGTATTCGCAAGTATTACTCGTTCAAGATCTCATGGCGCCTGAAATATGCATTTCCTACCTCAAAATACTCAGTTTACAGTCCTCTACCATTTGTAGAATTTTGACCCTAAAAGACAGAGAACCATGTATTTAACAATGCCAGTAAGTAGAGGAAAGTGACCAAAAGTGGATCCAGCTCTTAAAGTATCTCCCTCCCATCCCTCTATTTCTGCTCAGTACGATGCTGCAGCATAGCAACATAGTAGTTTATGCAAATGCCTCTTGGAGAACCAGCGCCCAAACTATTAGCTCAATCTATTTTTTTTTTCAATGGCAACATATTGTTTTTTGTGTTTTTTCGGAATTTTTTGTTCCTCAGTTTCACGCGTTTTGTGCTGGACTTTGAAGGTAAGTGATTTAATTGTTATACCTACTTATTCCTTATTATAATAGCTAATCATTAATGTAAATTCGAAGTAGTTAACATGCTTAGTTATCGCAAAGTATTAATTAAAATAAATGCATGAGGCGAGCCCCCTATTTTTACGATTACTTATTCTAAACTTCTTGGAATTCTGTTGTAGGAACCAAGGTTTACATTTCAAAAAGTTTCTAAGCTTATTTTGCCTTTATTTATTTTTTAAAATTTTTATCTAAGATGCATTTGACGTAATTGAACACATTATATTTCATTAAAATATTATGAATTTGCTATTTATGATTTTTTTGCAGGAAATAAATGGATCTCTTTCATTTAATTAATTTAAATATTTATTTTTTCTTTTTAATACCTAATTTCATGAAATGAAATGACCCGGTTTAGGGGGGGGGGGCGATATTAGAATTTTTTTTTAAAATAATGATTTATCTTACGGTATTATTATTAGAGCGACCTATAAAGTAACTTAACTATGTAGTTGTTCCACATTTTTTCATTGTGTTTTACTTCGTAGTTTTGCCGTTGCATGTCAAAAACAAAATGGGGGCTCACTTTTGGTTACTTTTCTCTACTGCTTCAGGAGAGAGGCGATTTTTCAAGACTGAAACTTATAAAAAATTATCTAAGATCATTGATGACTTAGGACTGACTAAACGATTTAGGAACACTATTTAGAATCAAGATGTAAGACAATTAAGTTTGATAATATTTAGAAGATTTGTCAGAGCAAAAAGCACGGAAAATGTAATTTCTTATTTGTAAAGATATTAAAAAATTGTATTAGTCATTTATTAATTTATATTTTTAATAAAAACTCTCAGTACGTTTCTATTTTAGTATATTACCAAAGAGAAGACAAGAGCAAAATTTACCGATACGCACTGGAGTGGCTCCGCGAAAAAAGTTCCAATCGGGCCCCTCACTGATTTTGATACCTTGATTATTTTGAAGGCTTAAACAATAAAAGCCAGAAACTGTGGACACCGAAAACACTAATTAAAGGAACACTGAAAACACTAATCCGCATGATAATTTTTAAAGGACTCACTAATCCACACTAATTAAAGGACTCACTGATGAAGGAAATTTGGATTCCGGAATGTACATCTGAGTCAATAAAAATTAACTGCTTTTCCCCGCAGATGTTTTCCCTAGAGTTCTTTTGGATGTTGGAATTAGCTAACCCTGGATTTGGTTGGTTGGTTTATTAGAATTTAGGCGTCGACTACTAAAGTCATTTTGCGCCTTTTACCCATGTTATATCTGTACGCAGCCCGGAACAAACACAAACATCCATGCCCACGGCGGGATTCGAACCCACGACCAGGGGGACTCGAGAACTAGAAAGCCTACGCCCTAGCCCTCTCGGCTACCTGGCCGGCATTCCTGGATTTACGTAGGCTACAATGTACTTTAGTATAATATAATAGCTATGCCTTTGACTTTTCAAAATAAAGCATGCAATACCTCATGCAGGCATTTCTATCGTACGATGCGTTTTCAAATCAACTTAAATGGCGATTTTTTTAGATTATAGCCTGTGTTGTTTAGTTTTTTTTTGTTTTTTTTTTGTAAATGCTTTATCTTTCTTTAAAATAAAAAAAAATAATGCACTATAGATTGAGACACAAAAAGCAAACTAAACTGCGACAACAATTCTCTTATTTATAGAGGAATTTTAAAAATTAAGAATAATCGATGTTTATTATAAAAATAATCCGAAATTTTAAATTAGACTGGAGAGCATCTCTCAAAATATTTTATTTTCATCGTTAACATGAAATGATAGTTTATTTTGAATATATCCACCGCTTACTATATAATAAATAAATAATAGGCAGTGATATAAAGTATTTATTGCTCAATTTTATCACTAGATGGCACTTTATGTCTTGTTTCTCCATTTTGTTGGTATCTTGCTGACATGAAATGGAGCACAGGAGGAAAGGTTAGTTGTATTTTTAATATCGTACTGCTTAAATTAATATACATCTTCAGAATATATATTATTAGTCAGAAATTATAAGCTATTCGTTGCATAATCTCAACAGTTGTATTGCACCCTGCTTAGATGTTCTTTTTTTTTCTTTTAATTTCTAGGCTTAGCGCCGAGCTTAGTCCTCTTGAGTTCGATTTGATTGATATTGAATTCAGTTTAGCCATTATAGTTAAGTAACCTCAGCAAAAGTATGTAGATATAATCAGGGAAGAACAAGAAGTACGTAGCTGTAGTTCTTCATCTTCCCTGGCCATGCTTTGTTGAATTTCTTCAATTAAAAACCAGTCATCTTCCTTGTTCCGTTCAGGAACGAACATCCTGTTTCAGTTTCATTTTATGTAATTTCTATTCAGGTGGCAGCAACAACATCCGTTGGCCTCTTGAGCCCAGCCACACTTCCTGCGGGGTTGAGTTCGTGTGCAGTTTAAAATGGAAAATGCTGTTATTCATAACAAATCACAAGGGAAGGGGCCAATTCTACCTCAGCTCAAACAGCGAAGGAAGGGACCAGGCACGTGTTGTACTGCGGTGGGATGCAGCATGCGAAGCGGAACTAATCTGCTATCGCAGATTCGTATGTTTAGATTTCCAAAAGACGAAGCCCGCCGGAGAGCTTGGGCTGCTGCTGTCGGACGTAAAGACTGGAGTCCTACTCCCCATAGTACGCTTTGTTCCCGTCATTTTATTTCGGGTATAAATTATTTTGCTTGAAATCACCTAATTGTGTAGCCCATGTTAGAGCCTTTTGTTTGAATAGCAATAAATCGTTATTCTTACCTCAGGAAAGCCATCGCAAGATGAAAACAGCCCCGATTGGGTTCCGAGTTTATTTTTAAAAGTGGCAGTTGTTACGAAAGAGAAAAAGAAGGAAGTTAAACAAAAGGTTGCTCGGTTCGATAGACTAAACAAGCGACGAAGATTCCAAACAGGTGGGTTTAGCAACTGAATGATTTAAGCTAGTACGCTGCTGCTCAAAAGCATTCATACCCAAGCCAAATTTATTGTTTCACAATTAAATTTAAATGTTCATGAGAAACCGTTTTACCACGTGACAGAGCATCAAAAGTAATTTGATTTCAATAAATTTTATGAATACATAAAGAGGAACAAAATCTTAACAGAATTGTGCTGAAGAAAAGTATTCATACCCCCCTTTAAAAGTAAAACAAGAATTGAAAACGAAATGAAGTTGTAGTTTAGCCAACATCATACGCCAACATTATTCAGGTGAAAATATCCTCTTATACCAAGAACAGATCCTACCTTCATCTACTCATTGTGAAGTGTTCTATTACTAAAGCGTCCTGCAAGATGGGCAAAACTAAAGAACATTTTCAAGAAGTTCGTGAAATGATCATCTAGTTTCAGGGGCGTAACCAGCATTTTTACATGAGGGAGGGGGGTTAAACTGTAGAATAGTTTTTAGTAAAAACAAAGAAAAACAAATGAATTTAAACAGAGGGAAATAAAAGTGCTCACGTGCTTGTGGGTCGCCGCTATCTTCTGCAGCAGAATAATGACCCAAAGCGGTCAACAAAGTCATTTTTCAATTTGTTGGAACCATGCCCAATCAATCCCCGGACTTGAACCCCATCGAAAGATGCTGGTTAGAACTCAAAAATATGGTGAAGAACCATTGTCTTTCTAATTTGGCTTAATTGAAGCAGTTCTGTGTAGAAGAATGGGGAAAGATTAGTCCAGAATTCTGTAAAAAGCTTGTACTCTATATCATGTCAAAAGGATTGAAGACTATTATAAAAGCCAAAGGTTGCCAAATTAAATACGGGGTACGAATACTTTTGTTTAGCCTAACTTCTTTGTTTCTTTTTTCTTTAATGTTGTAAATTATCTGTATTAATAAAATATTTTGAAATCTTAATACTTTTTGATGCTCTTTTGGCTAGGCCATTTTTGAGCAGCAGTGAACTACAGTGTAATGTACAGTATATGCGTAAGAGCCGTCCATAACATTACGTAACGATTGAAAGGGGATTTGCAATAAGGGATTTGCAAGACCAAGACGAATCAAGAGTTGGTAATAAACAGTGTCCCCCTAGCTCGATTGCATTCATGCTTTGAATTTTTTATTGTGCCATCTCTGCTTAGTAAATAAAATATTTATCTTATTTTTAGAACTTGTTTATTGAGAAATTCGTATGCTCCGTGAATTTAGCTGGCGGATTTTCGTGAATGCATGAATGCAAACGGGCTAACCCGTCTCGTAGGGTAACTTGCGTTAATGGGCGCTCGTACACGCTGAACAGTACTGTTCGCAGGTTTTTCATGCTTTTTAATTTGACTTTGTGTGCAAAAGTATAATAGAATTGCAGATGGGTAACGGTGTGAAAAAGAAAGGGAAGCGTTTATCGTTATCAGTAATGCAGAAAGTGAAATTATTGCAGTAATCTGATCTTGGTGTATCTGTGCGGCATCTTCTCGTGTCAGAACTACTAGTAGGAGCAGGCAGTTTTCTTACCGAAACCCGAAAAATCCCGATAACCAAAACACAGTTGGTACCAAGGAGTTACAGACTGTATTATAATTTATGAAATTCGGACATATTGTATTTGACTCAAAAGTCCAAAACTGATCTTCTCTAGGTAGATTTTTATAAATCACGTTAAAAAATAACACAAATAACATGACAAACACAAGATAGGCTGTTTTTTTAGAATTAACATTTCAGATGCTGTAAAACTTTTTAAAACAAATTTTTTATCGTTTAGAAAAGATATATAAATTGTGGGATTTGCATATTTGCTGTTGCTTGGCTTCACAGGGATTCTATACATTACGCACAGTTCAAAGCATCATTTGCTGCTTTAGAAGATCTTTTTCTATTCAAGCAATGAAGATCTGAAGACTTGCATTTTCCCATTGTAGGAATAGATAATTCCCTTGTTCATATATAAAAATAGTATTATTTCTATCTTGTCACATATCTGACAAGACAGAATTATTCAAAAATTACCCATTAATTTTATGATTCATAATCCTGCTCATCACTTACATATTTCTTCAACAACTGGTCACAAGTTTGATTTGCTTCTGTCATGTTGCTACAATTTCTAATAAAATAAATTTAACATTTTACGGTTTTTGAAAATCATTCGGGGGGGGGGGGGGTCGATAGCAGCGTTACCTAATTATCGACATGCGTTACAAGGGAAAGGAGGGAGTTAAAAAATAAGCCAGTTTTGCGTTGCGTAATTTATGGACAGTCCCGAACTGATCACTAAGGTTAGGAGTTATTGTGCTAAATATGTAATCAAATTAAGTCCGTGTTTATTACATTTTTTTATAGTTTAATACTGTTATTCCATTTCATATCGTTGGTGATAGTATTCGACTAATATATCATCCATGGGATTCGGCAATTCGTGCCCGTCTGAGAATTTAAATTTAGCTAAAGTTTGTAATAAACAAATAGTTCATTTAATTCCTTCCAAATTTTCGCTTATTTTATTGCTCAATGTTCACGTTAAAATACAAAGCAATTCCAATTTATCAAATAATTGCTATATGGAAACCATAGTATGTCCACTGCTTTCTAGAAAGTACCAGGCCTGAACAAGACATCAATAATGTATTGTTGAAGCACTAAGATTGTAATAGCAATGCCACCTAAAGAGCAGATATCGTCATACATTGTTACATCATCATCAGAGGGAAATCCCTAATTGTTGGTAGAAGTCCAATTTCGCCCTTTGATAATGATTTAACAATGTAGGACGTTTCAGTGAACGGGCCTTCTCTTTAGGTGGCATTGGTAATAACACCACCAAATCGAAGTAAAAATGCTTTATCTTTTACATGTTCAGACCTGGTAGTTTCTAGAAGGCCGTGGTATGTTTCATACAATCGTACAATTCTTAATGTAACATGAGCAGTTGAGTAATTGCGCTCGACAAAGCGTAATTGTACTCACTTAATAATGCTTAAAACAAAGTAACATTTTATTCCTTGTTAACTCGTCAGTACGATTCGATTGCTGTATCACATGCAATCTCTTGGTATTCTTAACGGTCGCTGTTAGAGCATGTGCAATCGAATTGAAGGGGGTCCACTAAAACCCTGAAAAGTATATACAGCATTAATGGTCATATTGTTGATAAACAAAATTTGAAAAGATTAATCCGTTTTCAAGTCACCGTGCAAACGGTGGATGGAGCATAAGCTTATAGACCAAACGTTCTTTCTTATAAGTCCTCAAAGCCCATAATTCTTCCAGAGTTAGAATTGCCTATGTAAAACTTGACGCGTATTTATAAGAAAACTTTAGAAATACAAATAGTCATAAAGTTTGTGCAATATTACACTTGTTTATTCAATAACATTTGCTACCAGGATATGATATCACTTAACGTTTTTCTACGAATCGAAGTATGTAATCTACGGTGTTTTTAATAAATTTTCCTAATACAAGGTGTGTTTGAAAAGTTCCAGAACTGGAGTCAGTACTCGAAAACCGGGAATGATATTCCAACATACCTTTAGTAGTGCACTTCTGTGCACGGCTGTACAAGTTGCGGAAACATTGTATTCCACAGGAGGAACGCGTCGAAATTCGGCTATCACATTTGTCTGAATATCCTGAAAGCGATGTCCTTTCAGGCTAGTTTTAAATTTGGGGAACAGAATCAGGCGAATAGCTTCCTTTCCGATACTGAGTTGGTCTGTCATTCGACGGTCCGATGTCACTAATTCGCGGCGGACTTTCTGCACCATTTGTAGCGTGTGCGCAGATTTTGGCCGTACGGAGTGGTGGGTCGTCTGCTTCAGTTGTCCTGCCATTACGAAAAAGGGAATGCCACTCGAAAGTGCGTGATTGGGACATTGCATCATCCCCATACGCTGTTTTCAACATTTCGTTTTACCCAGTTTAAAACAAAAAGTTAATGTTCACTCTTGGTCCATCTTTACACTGTGACAGGCTGGCTCGGTGGCCGAGAGGGTTAAGGCGCAGGTCTTTTCGCTCTGGAAACCAGCGAGTCGCGGGTTCGAATCCCGCCGAAGGCATGGACGTTTGTGTTTGTCCGTTTCATTATCACTCTTTCATCATACGGAAGGCAACGGGAAAGCACCGCATTATCACCCTCCCCTTAGAAAACTGTGAATGGATAGCATATGTCCACACAGTACCCAGAAGTCGATTTCGACTTGATGGAACTCAACAACAATAAAAACACTGACTATGATTGCTGCTATATACTGCTCTCATGCGTGTCTCAACACGAATCACATATCCCTGATTAGGCTGCCACGTGCATGCATTGGTATGTTCATACATGATAGCATTTCTTTATAGCGCGTGTAGTACTGGAACTTTTCAGACACACCTTGTTGTATCTTCATTTAGTCAGTGTAGACTTTGAATGTAAATTCTTCAACGAATTTGTCTTACATATTGCCTAATTTGATTTTTATTTATTTCTTCATATTGCATATGCTAAAAAAAATTATATTTTCGGTTTACGTTACAGATCAAGAATCTAAAAAATATCCTCAAGGATCTTCGGGATTGGCAGTTAATACCATCAAGTTTGTTGGCAATGAATCCATGAATACACCGCAAGGCACTTCTCTGAATAGAGAACAAAAGGATTGCTTGGAATCTGCAGATGTATTATTCTCGAGTATTCTAAACTTGTTAAGTGGTAAAGCAATCGTTTCATGTGAGGTCAATAATGGTTCCCTTGAATGCAAAATTCGTTGTTCTAACAATTTTCCCACTCTTACTGTTACGTATAAAAAACGTGTCAAAAATCAAAGAAATTCCATGCCATCATTTGAACTTTCAGCTCTTTATCCAGGAGGCATTGTAAATTCAATTTGCAACAAAAGTATAGAGAGTGATTCTCATTGTTCAAGAACTGTCAAAAGAATGGGCAGAAGAGACAACGAGTTGCTGCTGGAAAGTGGAAATAACTTTCATGTAAATAGCAGAGAATTTAAAATTAAAAAAATTAATAGGACATATTCTAGGGTCACCCCTGCTGTAAAGGCAGTTACTAGCGAAAATTCTTGTAAATCAAATCTTTCATCAAGTGACTGTAAATTAGATGAACAAAATGATGAAACAACCAAAGACGAAGACCTGCTTACATGTAGTTACTGTGGAAAGATTTTTATACATAAATATCGTAAAATTCTTCATGAACGAATACACACTGGGGAAAAGTCCTATAGCTGTGATTACTGTGATAAAACTTTTACTTATAAAAGTAGCAAGGTCAGTCATGAAAGAACCCACACAGGTGAAAAGCCTTACAGCTGTGATTACTGTGATAAAAGTTTTGCTTGTAAAGGTAGCAAGGTTATCCACGAGAGATCCCACACAGGTGAAAAACCATACTGTTGTAAGTATTGCAGTAAACATTTTGCCACTAGTAGTAATAGAATGGCTCATGAAAGATTACACACAGCAGATAAAGTCTACTATTGTCGCTACTGCAAAGAGAGTTTCCCCCTATTCTCCTTAAAAAAAGAACACGAGATGTCTTGCGCTAGAAAATTAACTTATTCTTGTAATTACTGTAGAAACATTTTTCATTCTCTAACTTCTAAAATGGCACACGAACCTTGCCATGGTGAATCGGTTAATTTGATCTAAAAATAAAAATTGTAAATATGTTTCACATGAAAGTAGATGGTATAATTCCCAAATAACTTTTATGTTACCATCGAGATTTCTTTGAAAGAAGAAACTTAACTAAAAAAAAAAGCTGACTCTATATCGAACGTGTGGTTCTCCAAATTGTGCATGAATATTTTAAAAGGTACAGGAAGTCAAAAAAATAAAAGATTGTGTTTTTTTCTTAATTATATATTTTTGCCTTCAATTACTTTAAACCATAAAGTAGCCCTTGTATGTATTTTAGTAATTTTTGAGGTTCACACTTAATTCAACTATAGATCATGCTTTTGTTTTTATTTATTTTAAGCAAAAAAAAAAATTATCTCAACTTAAAAACGCTACTTTACTACTCCGAGACAAAATAAATGGAATAGAGTTCTTTAAGATGCTTATTCCGTTCTTCACGATTTGATATCTCAAAAAATTACCAATTAAATCCTTTAACGATTTTATACAGGGTGATTCTGAAAAAGTGTGTATAACTGTAAGTAATGGCAGAGGTGATCGCGTTTTATGTTTATTGCTTGAATTATCACGTTCCACTGTTTATTGCACGTGCATTGCTATAGTTACTGCAGTGAGATCGCTGCTAATCACCAGCGGAAAATGGAACATTATAGTTGGGCAGAACTTGCGGACATGCGTATGATTTACGGAGAAGGATGTGGGATAGTGTTGCGCAAAGACTTTATCAAGAACGCTTTCTAAATCGCAGGATTCCAGGAAGAGATATGTTCGCCCGCCTTCATCAGCGTATCCGAGACACAGGGACTGTGGACGTTCGTAAGCCTACATCAGGCCGACCTCCATATGTTTGTACAGACGACTTGGATGAAGATGTGCTGCAGCGGTTTGAAGCCAAGCTATCGACGAGCACTCGAGCAGTTGCCGCTGCTACTGGAAGTCAAACGACTGTGTGGAAGATTGTCCGTGGAAGGCTGTTGCACCCTTTCCGGTGTCAAAAGATGCAAGCTTTGTGTCCTACAGATTTTCCCGCTCGTGTTGCCTTTGCCACATGGTTCCTGTAGCCGGATGCTCGTAATCTTGACTGGTCCAAACACGTACTTCACCTCTGAGGGTGTGTACAACACCCACAACAATCATGTCTGGGCAGACATTAATCCTCATGCAACACGAACTCGCGGGTATCAGCATCGCTTCAATGTGAACGTGTGGGCTGGTGTCATTGAAAATCATCTACTGGGCCCGTACATCATGCCTAACCACTTGACAGGCGAGAATTACAATCGGTTTCTGCAGGAAACTCTCCCCGAGCTCTTCGATAACATTCCTCTGGATGTTCGACAAAACATGTGGTACATGTATGATGGAGCTCCGGCACACTTCGCTCGGACAGTGCGCGACACACAAATTACCGCCTTCCTAGGAACATGGATTGCCTGTAGCCTGGCCAGCTCGCTCACCTGACCTCAGCCCACTTGATTTCTTTGTATGGGGCCATCTTCAGAGCCTATTGTATGAAACACCTGTGGACACAGCGGATGGTCACATGTGAGCACGTGTTACGATTTGAGTGCGTAACTCGGAAACTACTCGTTGGAAATCGTTCAAATTTTAAAGGTATACACAGTTTTATGTACCCTATTATTTCTACAAACTTCATTATCCTAGGTGTTATAGAAAGGATTTATTAACTTGCTGCTTAGTGGCGGCATTTTTATTTCCGTTCAGATCTCAGTTATCGTTCAAATTCGAACCCATATTCATATGAACTTTTTTGCTTAGAATCATCCATGCTACCTCCCCTTAAAGTTTGTGACAGGGTTTCAGACTCACCCTGTATAGCGTTAGAAGCAATAGTTGTGAGCAATCATGGCCTAGAGCAACAACCTTACACTATTACAGAAGAAACCAATCTCTCTCTGAGACGACTGAAAAAACCCAAACCGAAATTGCTGAGATTGCCATTGTTCATAGTCAGCTGTACCGAAAATTCTAAAGAAGCATGAGGAACGAAACGGATACCTCAACAAGAGACAAAACTGTGAAAAACGTTCCACCTCGCAACGAGATGGCCCGAATTCTTCATCACAGTTTGAAAAAATAACCCTTCAAAACACCCAAGCGACTTGCACGTTGCATGCACAGTGGACGAAGCACGGAGTTGGAGGATTGAATGTGTCTTCGCGAACAATATTTTGAGGCCTCGATGAATTGGGATTGAAATCCTGTGTTCCAAAGAAGAAACTGCTGCTCACCATCCATCAAAAAAAAAAAAAACGTTTGCAATGGACTGGTGACGTTTGGGCTAAAGTCACCTTCAGTAATAAATCTAGGTTTAGATGTCATATAGCGACCAATTCAACGAGTTTGGAGAAAGAAGAATGAAGCTTTTCTTCAGGTCAAGTCTCATGGTCTAGGGATGCATGAGCACAAAAGGAATTGTGTACGATTGGCGTTCGTAAACACCACACTAAACGCTGTTGTACATCAAGAAACACTGAAAAATATTCGATCCCATCATACAAAGATCTTGGTAATAATAGGGAGGACATGCGGCAAGAACAACACGGGAGTGGTTTGAAAGAAGTAAAAATCGAGGTCCTTCCGTGTGCAGGAAATTCACCCGATTTGAATCCCGAATGCGACTTACAATAAGAGCGAATTGAAAAACCAAATCAAAGATCTGTGGTCTCTGATCATCAGATTATTTGTGACTCTTCATTTCATAAATACCAAAGAGGATAGCTACTATGATTTCGGCCAACGGGTTCAACGAAGTACTAAAATAATTGCTAATACTAATACCAAATATATTGTTCCATTATTCTGTCTTAAAAAAACATTTTTCCTTAAAAAATAAAAATAATTGAAATCTAAACCACTTATTGTTTGCTTCCACAGACATGTGAAGTTAATATATAAAATTGTTATTTTTTTTAATTGGTAATTTTTGGAGATATTGAATCGTGAAGAATAAAATAAGCACCTTAAAACACACTATTCCATTTTTTTGTCTAGGAGTAGTACAGTAATAGACGTAAGGGGTTTTCAGTTTTATTTTGATTTTCTATCATATGAATACGGTTTTCTGTAATAGGAAACTAATTTAAAGAATCTTCATGCAATTTGATGCAATCAACGGAATCGACGCTCTCATTGGCCTCTCGCTTTTAAGTGTGTATGAATTTTCGGTTTAATTTTACTATGTACGGCTGCGAAAACTTGTCGCGCGATGTTCACGCGATTATTTAGTCGCCGCGTCAGAGATTAATACGTTTTTGCTCTGTCATCGACTACATAATAGAATGTTGTTTTTTATAATAAATATGCAAATTTCTAAAATATTATGTTAACTTATTATACATTAGAATGGACATTAATTTCACCATTTATATTAACTACAAGCGAGTTCGTGACAATAACATAAAACGCTTACCATGAGCTCGACTTCGATCCTCGTAAACCTTTCGGCAGTTTGCTGTTAAGTTCGGGTTGATGCCTGAGAACAGATGTTGTGGGAGTTGTTGCGCGCCCAATTTTTCGTCCTGCGAGAAATCTAGTCACTTCCAATGCACTGAATGTAAAAAGTAGTCCTCGGTACAAGAAAGTATGTTTAAAACAAAAACAAAACTTCACTTGGCACAGCATCTTCGACTTGATTTGTTGACTATTCAACAAGAAACTTCAGCTAAAGTGTTCCGTAATGATGTGACGTATAACTTATCCATTTCAAGAAATTTTCTTTAATTTCCCCCCTAATAAAGCAATGATTTTTCCATTCGATTTAAAGTAATTGAAGGGTACTCTACAACTTTGCAATTGACACTATGCCTCTATCTGTCATAGTTTAGGAGATAAGATTCTAAACTTCATGAACACTTTCTTCCATAAACTTGAAAATGTTACTACCAATTACTTAGTAATAATACGAGGGTTGGGGCATAAGTCATGGCAACTATTTTTTTTTTGAGAATTCAAGCATGGGTGGAAAATGTGAAATATACAGATGAAAGAACAAGGAATGGACGAAATGTACGGACATTTAACAACACGCCAACACTTTGCTTCTCATGTTTATTAAGGTAGTTGACAACATTACAGGTTTCATGTTTTGGAATCATGAAGCCTGTAATGTTTCATACGTTTCATGCTTCTGGAAAATTTATTCTGGAACATGATTACAGATTTCATTTTCCAGAATAAGTAACAGAAATCAAAATAGAGAACGGCTGTTTTGATATACGAGCGTTGTTCAACTCGGGTTACATCCACCTTGCACGGCGCTTGACTGAGAACTGATTTAACATTGCTCTCTGCGCAACATCAGGAACTCACGGAGCCATCTAATGTTGTGGAAACATACTACCAGTCAAAGCTTCCTTGAGACATATGACATTTTATGATACCATCCCTTAGCTCTGAGAAAAAAAATAGTTGCCATGACTTATGCCCCAACCCTCGTATTTTAAATTTTATTAATCTACACAAAATAATTTTCGAGTTATACCAGACTTTTGCCTCACCCTGTACATGGCTTTAATTGATCCGCAACGATTTTTAGATAAATAACCAAGTCGGGTGAGATTGCCTTTCAACGATATCAGTGGATGCAGACAATGCCAAGCAAACATATCCAGACCATGGTTGCAGGTCGATTTTATAACTATATCCATCCACTCGATGGAGCAGAAACCGTGATTCATCGGAGAATACAACCCTTTGCCATTCATGAGAAGTCCAATTCCTGTACTGCAATGCAAGTTGTGTACTCTTATCAATATTGGTGCAGCGATCATCCATCTGCTTCGGAACTCCATATGCAACACCGTTCACTATACTGTACTATTCGACACATCGCTGGCGGGGG
>JAHWFO010041365.1:756142-844053 GCA_023313115.1 Rhysida immarginata | reverse complement strand
AATCCAATACAATCCAGGATCCAATATGAATACAATCTGTACCATACCGATTTTGATATCTTTTAATTACTTAATTATTTCCTTAAATAATGTAAAGATCTTAGTTTTATTCTTATTTTATTTTGTAATTCCTTTTCAATGTTTGGCATTTCCATTTCTTTTGTTATTTGTACATGTATTTAGTCATATTTTATCTTCTAACTTTTTAATTTATTTTATTGTGCTATGCCGTCTGTATTTTCTGCATAACACTGTATTGTTGCCCATGTTTTACAATTTTTTATTATTATTTAACTTCTTATTTTAAATCAATTTGTAATCAATTGTACATTTTATTTTCAGTCAAATTGTATTGCTCTGTTTGTTAGTGTTACTTATCTCTTTATTACCCTTTTGGCAATTTGCAAGATTTATTAATCTTTTGTTTTCTGTACATCTTTCTGTTCTGTCTTGGCACATTGGTGCTGTTTGAACGGCAATAAACTTGAATTGAATTAAATTGAATTGAATTATCATTATTTCAAATTCTCGGCAGAATTCAACGCAAGTGTTCCAGTCTGAATTCCTTTTTAGCTAGATTTTTAACTAATTTTAATCCGTCCTTTTATAATTTGGTTGAGTTTAACATAAAGCGTATTGTTAGTATATCTATATTCAATATTTTGCTTAGCGTATTTTTCCACAGGATTACTGTGTTGTCTTTATTTCCAGACTTCAATTTTCATTCTATTAGAAGGACTCATAGGGGATTTGTCATCAACCCCGCTATCAAATGGAAATCGCATATTTCTAAGCTCAACCCTGCTAATAAATTAATCCAAAATTACGTTGATCATTTTAACGTCATAGATTTATCCTCTGCTGATAGTCTGCACATGCATCTATTTTCTTAGTGTTTTATTCTTTTTTGTTGGTAGTTGTCTTGTCTTTTTTTTTCTTATTTTTTTCCTCTTCTCTTTCTTTTTTTTTTAATTTTTTTATTTTTATTTATTTCTTTATTCTTTATTTATTTTTATATTTATTTATTTATTTATTTATTTATTTATTTATTTATTTATTTTTCTTCTTTGTTTGTTTTTGTTTTGTTTCTTATTCGGTTGTCCTTTTATATTTTTTTTCTTTTATTAGACTCGGTTGCCTTTTGCACCTTTTTTTTTAATCTCGTTTATTACTTTATTTTATGTGTATTTTTCATTAACCCCGTTTTGGGCTTTTGCCTGTTGGGGGGCATCTAGGGGCTTTACCCTCCGGTCTATCCGGTGGGTTATTTCCCCTGTTGTTGCTTGTTGCTACAATTATTATTATTATTATTATTATTATTATTATTATTATTAATTTTTTCATCCCAACGCGAAGCATTATGTCGTTTACTTCGTCTCCAGACTTTGGTTGCTTGGCTGTTTGCAATAAAAGCAAATCTCATTTCCATAGTCTCGAAACCAGATACAATTATTTCGTCGTTAAATGTAAAATGAGTAACGACTCGCTTTGTGAATTACGAATGTACTTCTCGTACATTTACGACAAATCGTTAAGTGGCTAAATTTACCGACGTACTTTGTGTTATAGACGTCGTTAATAACGACACTTTCGTGAATCCCGGCTCAGAAGTGCAATACTCAATCAAAAGTTGTGCCTTAATACCACCAGGGCGGCAACAGTCATTCAACCCTGATGCTTTCCCTATTACTATAAAATAACTTCTGATAAAATAACTTCCAAGATCATATAAAATCTTAATGAATTCCATTGTAATATTTATTATACTGGTTTTTGATGAAAAACAATTAATTTTCCTTTATGAATACTTTTAATTTTAATTAATTTAAAGAAAGGCCAGAGGAAGTGCTGAATATTCCCGATAAGAGGTAGCTTCCAGGGCACGATATTTTTATTAATTTTATTTTAATTTAAAATCTTGAAAATTAGATGGTATCTGTCAGTTGTGTTTAGTTATGAGTTTTTGGAATGTTGGTGTAATGAATAGGGAATCTTCCTCTGTCGGAGGTTTTATCAAAATAAATCCAATGAACAAACACAAAAGAAATTTCAAAGCTGTACCATGGAAGTAGTAGAATGAGAAGCGAAACTCTTAACAGTTCCAATCCTAATCCAGTGAAATTAAAACAGCACCAATTCCCTTCAGTGGATAAGTTGACTTGGGGTCAACTTCCGCTGTTTTCTTTCACTCTCTGTTGTTATATTAATTACTGCCATGTGAATTGCAGCCTAATTATTTTTGGAAAATAGCCTTAGAGATACATAGATAGAGAGGTGGAAACTATTCATAAAGGCGTACTCCAGAAAATTCGTTGCCACTGGCGGCGCCGCGGTCGCGGTTGGTTAAGGGTCTAAAGATGTTGGTTAGGATTAGCAGACGACACGAACGTCCCACAGGATTTAATAGAGTAGAGTACATAGTCTCATAACATTCTTATACAAACCAGTGTTACCAGATCAGTGGTTTTTCCACCAGATTTAGTGGATTTTTTCACACAAATTATGCAAAAATTCACTAAATTCCACTAAAAAATCTACTAAATATTACATTAGAACAATAGAACTATTGGATTTTTTGTTTGATTTTAGTGGGGAAAATTTTTTTGAGCTGGCAACACTGATACAAACTATGCTTAAAAACACTCAAATCTGGAAATTTGATAATCTAAATGAGAATTTTATAATCTAATTTTATAGTCTACAAGGTTTTGGTGTATGGCAACTAAGAAAGAAACAGCAATAAAACGACATTAATAATCAAACAATTCTGCAATTAACAATCAAACATGTTTTGGTATGATATAGGCTAGTACCTTGAACTTTAGAAAGCCCGGATCTTTGTGTTACAAACACGAAGTGATGGTTGAGGGCACGCTGTTAGGATCCTTACTTTCTTTCAGAGACTGTTTTGTTAAAATAAAAGTAAGAAATAATCTTGTAGACAAATATTTTCTTAACAATGCTTTACTTTTTTTAAGAAAGTGTTTAAAAAAAAGCACAAATTTTACCTCTTTTGGCAATTTAAAAACCCGCGTTTTAACTGTTTCTCAAATCCTCGGAAGAAAAGATTCGACAGAAACCGATTCTGAGGGTTTGGCATGGGGAAAGAATAAATGAAGTTATTCTAGAAGAGAAAACACCCCCGGGTGCAGCAGACCCGCGCCAGAAAGAGAGAAAGGGAGGAAGAAAGGCAATTGGCGGAGATACTGCGCAAGTGCGGCCCAGAATCCTCCGAAGGCAAACGCGAGATCAATATAAAAAAAGAAGCAAACGCGAGGAAATCAGTTAGTGCGAGATCCTCAACCGATGCTGAACAACGAGACCGATGACCGCCCAGACGAAGCCACTTCCACAAGCCGTGAGAATGAGCCAGGACAACCGAGGAAATTTAGGAGTCCAAACACAAGTAAATTACAAATTGCTTCTATTAATGCTAATTTACATGGCTCTTTCAAGACGAATAATCCACTGAGGGATGCGAGATTAAGAAGTGGAAAACCGGGCCGATCTCGACGTTCCAAGGCGACACATCGGGAACTAGTGTTTTTCCTAATTGATATAGTATCGATACTGGAAAGTACTCGATACTTTTATTTAAAAAACTGTTCATTGTTTTATATTTTATCATACTTTTTTCCAATAGCCTAGAAGGTTAAAGTTAACTAGTAAAGAGACAACCACATTCTGCTTTCTCCAATTCTTTAATTCCAAAAACTGCCATCAATACTTTGCAAAAACAACATGTTCAATTTTCTTGGACTTAATCTGTTTCTAGTTGGGCTTACAATTCTTCCTGCTTGAGAAAACAAACACTCTGAAGGCACAGAGGTAGCCAAAACACACATATACTGCGTAGCAATTTTGTACACATTTGGGTAGATTGTAGCCAGTGCTTGCCATTCTTTTAATGGATTGCACATTCTAATTGAAAAGCTTTGACTTAGGTATTGTCTGAGCTCAACTGACACACCACCTGCTTCATCGTCGGTCTGATGAGCTTTGATTACCAATTCGTCATGAGTGCTCCAAATATAATAAGTTAAATTTGTTGGATGAGGTTGGAATGACTCCTCTATCTCACTGCTTGAATGCTTCATAAGCTTTCTGATTTGCTTGATCGCTCTGGACACACTTAGGGGAGCGTGGAAATGAACCTTCTTGAAGCGAGGGTCTAAAATGGTGCTGATTGCTAACAAATGGCAACTTTCAAAGTTATCAAAGTTCAAGTTCAACTGCTCCAAGAGATTGTTTTTCAACTCGATTGCAATACTCCACTTTGGATTGTAAATCGATACCTTGGAAAGGACGATGAAGAAGGATTGTGTATCGATACATACCCGACGGGAACTAGAGACGAGAAGAAGCTTTAGAAGAGGATCACTAACTCAACAGCCGCCAACGTCGTCCGTAACCAGGGGAGGACATAAGGACCCATGCGCCCGAAAAGTTGATCCGTTGAAGGAGGTCACCTCAGGAACCTCGACAGTTCGTAAGAGTTATAATAGTAGGAACTTTTACTCGAATTTTGATAGTGCTGATCATGACCTGTCCTGTGGACAAGACTTTTCATTAGTGTGCATCTCGGACAATCCCATTGACCTTACCCCGAGCCACTTGGACGATAGCAGCATCGTGCCCGAAGCCGAGCAAATCGTCCCACAAGGAGCCGTGGACCCATTCGAGCGGATTGCATTGGAGCGACGAATCAGGCCCCGCTGCCACGCCGGGTCCAATCGACGAAAGTTCGCCAGCGAGACACCGGTACCTACGCTGACAACCCAAATCTTCTCCCGTGGGAGGTCGACCCCTTAGAAGTGATGTTCCCGATAGCAGACATAGCCGGTATTCTCGCGGGACGCACTGCCGGATGTCCGCGCTTGGACTCGAGGCCTCACTCTAAGTGAACTCATAGTGTTGCTAAGTCGGCGAAATTAATAGTTGATAAAGAGTTATTAATTAATCTCCTCCAATTGCTTGTGACCGAACATTGTTTAATATATTCGTTCTCTTCCTCACAGCTTGCCTCACACGGTCGACAAACCTACCTAGGTTGCCACCTTCCTTTGTAGCGGTAACAAATCACCAGGAACCCTTACCTGGAATATTGGATGCCCAAGACGCCACACTTACCTGCATCTCGTCAAGTTCTGTGAAATTCAAAACAAGCGCCGAACGTCTGGAAGATAACAGCTCGAGATCGCAGACGATAGCCCAACCAATAGAGAACGTCGCAGCTGAGCTGGACTAGCAAACTTTTGTGACCTTTATTAATTCATACTCAAATGTTGTTTTCATTTATGCTGTTGAAACTATTTAATGGGATTCACTAAAAATTGTTCAAATTAACCTCATCCCATTTCACTCTGTTCGTTTCGCTTAAAAGTACTCGACACTATTATTATTATGTCTTATTACACTCTTTCGCTATTTACAATTAATGATTGCTTCATATTTCATATTACAAAGGGCTAAATAATAAATTTATAATGTTTATATAATTCATACATGGCATACAATGTCTAATTTATGGTATTTTTATAAACATTTTTATTCGCATTCTTTTATATTTAGTTTATACACATGCCGAATATACTAATTATGAAGTTAAGACAGATTTATCTTGAAAAACTCTTCTTAACGCAGTGGTGAGGCAAGTCAAGAAGAGTTTAGATAAAGTCCCGATATCTCATCTAGAATAACTGTTTTTCGTATTTTTCGTAGAATGGATAGTTCCTTTGCTCTGTGTTGTATTGATTAAGTTATTATGTAAAAAACTGGAAGTACGTCTTTACACTATGTCGACCTCAAGGACCTCAACAAACTTCACTGACCGATCCGCGATGTTGCTTCGATCGAAAGAGACACCAGAATATGCTAGTTTCACTCCCCTGAAAATAGCTAATGGTTTATTAGGGCGTAAACCTACAAATAGCAACACATATATGAATATTATAACCAATCTTTTGCAATTGCTTCGGTTTTTGAAGATATGTCGAACGATGGAATATGTACATTGACTGACTCAGCAAAATCTATTTTGAATGAATTGACTAATATCATACAAACTAAGTTTAACTTTCAGACATGGAATGTACAAAATTTAATATCATGTTCCAGAAACTTGAAGTGCTCTAGAAGGCTAAATTCTGTAGAGATCCTAGGTTATGTTTACAAAGGTTGCATTGAGCTTTTAGCTTAACCGTTGTGCCTGATCTTTAATCGGATTACTAAAACAGGAATTTTTTTCTTTAATTTGGAAAGATTCCTTTTATATTCCAATTCCTAAAACGCTCAATGCTAAGTCGCCATCGGACTTTAGACCTATTATGATTATGCCATATCCGGCGAAGCTTTTTGAAGCTTTGATTACTGATGACCTGTATACTTATTTTTCCCCTGTTTTACCTGAATTGCAGCATGGTTTTGTTAAGAGGAGATCGATTGTGACAAATTTAGCTTCTCATTCTTTAAAGATCGCCAATGCTCTTAATATGCAAAGTCAGTTGGGTGTTGTTTATGTTGACTATGCTAAGCGTTTGACTCAGTAAATCACTCGCGTCTAGTTGAGAAATTGGGAAGACTTGGTTTGAGTGATAATAGCTTATTGTTAATGAAACATCTACTTGAAAAGAGATCCTTTAGAGTCTGCTCACAGGGTATGTGTTCTAAATTAGTAAAGGCCAGGAACAGAATCCCACAGGGGTCGCCGCTTGGGCCTTTGCTTTTTGTTCTTTAATTATTGATCTTTCTTTGGTGAATCTTTTAGCTTATGCGAATGATATAAAGCTCTCTCAAATAATTTTGGATAAGACGGATTGTCAGATTTTACAACACCAATTAATGATGTTATGTTTGTGGACGAAGGAGAATAAATTAAAGATTAATTGTGCTAGGACGCATATTATGTCTATCTCTAAGAAGGTCACTCCAATTGAATTTGAATACCTGACTCACTCTAAGTCAATCACGAGATTGAAAAGGTTTAGAGATTTGGGCGTAATTTTTAATATTGTTGCTTCGTTTAATCAGCATATCTCCTGTTATTAGTGATGACTCGAGGAAGCTGGGTCTTTTTCTGAGATTGCGTTTCAGTTTTAAATATAGTCAAACTTATAAAGTTTTGTATAATTGTTTAATCAAATCTCTTCTTTTATTTGTTATTCAAATTCGGTTTTCAAAACCAAAGTTTTTAACACATCGTTTTGATCTTAAGTTAAGGAGATTGTTTAAATTGTTTTCCATGGCCTCGGACTCTTCGGGGAATGTTCAATGTAATTATGACATTGTATATTTACTTGCAGGTCAGGTATATGTTAAAATGTTAAGTAAACTTTTTATGACTAATATTGATGCCCCATTTCTTTTAGAAAATCTCCAAAATGGGCCGTCTTAAATGCTCAGCAAGTTCTGCTGCAGGATAATAGAAACAAGCTTTTTGTTCAAGGACTTCAGAAAATAACCCAGAAATTAGCCTTAGAAAAGTACAAAATCCGAGAAGTGGGATAAACATGGATCGACTCAAATTTGCCTTTCAAGAAATGTTGGCAAGACGAGCAAACAGGTGCTATTGTGGATATGAACGCGTCTAGGCGTATTATTGTTGTGCACGCTGATGGAAAAAACGGATTCATAAACAATGCGGCGTTCAGCTAAGATACATAAGCTAAGGGACATTCATACTCCATACTAGAAATATATCCCAGACACTGTCTTAGAGAACACCACACATAAACTATATTTTGACAGAGCTATAATCACTGAAAAAACTATCATATAGCATCAATTAGGGCAGGTGCTAATATGATATCGATTGGCACCATTAAGGCACGGGCTGCTAAACCAATAACCATTATCCTTATTTACTCGTTATATTCATTCATGGCACGTTGTTGCGAGTTGTTTGATATATCTTAGCATTGAAAGTTCCAATGGTACTATATATTATCATATGACACAATTAGGGCACGTGCTACTAAACCAATAACAATATTCACTCGTGATATTTACTCATGGCACATAACGCTTGCCACTGGCCTTTGTTGCCGCACCGATACGGAGAAGCTCCGGTGAGAACGAAGAAAATAAGTGTTGTGCCTTGTTGTAGGAGAAAAGCATTGTTGTTGCTGCATGCGAGGCAGTGAAGCCGTACACGAAAAATGTGGAGTCAATATGGAATAAAAAAAAGCTGTGGTAATGAGAGTCGTGACAAGGCTTCCCTGGCTTTCTAAAACACAGCTTTCTCGATTTTAGTCATGCTTTAATTTGAATAAGCAGTTGAAATGATGATAACTGTGTTTGCTTTTATTTATCGAGTGCGGTTGTGCATTTTCAGAAGTTCATTTACTCTAAGGGATCTTTAACGTCTGAGTTAACTTTCTCCCAACCAATTTTTTATCGCTAAATTTTTCGATTTAAGATATAAACTTGCTAATAATTATAACCAGTTAATAGTAAAGCCTAATATTTTCTTATAATTATTGTTATTGTTATTATTGGTATTATTATTATTATTGTTATCAATATTATTATTATTACTGATTAATAACGATTTTTAATTAATAATTAATTATTATTTATTACCTTTAGTATTATTATTATTATTATTATTATTATTATTATTATTATTAATGAGGTGTAACATGCTCTTTACATCCCTGAAGTTTCAGAATAATTTATCAAGTATTTTTCTAAATATTCGACAAAACGTCTAAAATCGAAAGTGTTCCATTGTAAAGAGTTACTACGTAGTCCCCCCCCCAAAAAAAAATTATTATTATTATTATTATTATTATTATTATTATTATTATTACTTACTTACTTTACTTTTCAAACCCGCTTATCCGTTAGGGTCGCGGGGGCAGCAGCCCTATGGAGGATCTCCAGCGATCGCGATCTTCCGTCATCAGGCGCATGTCCTCCCTGGTAACATCCAAGCGACTCGAACCCAGATTCTCCATGTAGTCTACCCACCTGGTTCTAGGCCGACCCCTTGGTCTCTTACCCACCGGCTTGGAAAATAACAACTGCCTAGGAAGACTAGTTTGCGGCCTCCGTATCACGTGGCCATACCAGCGCAACTGAGATCTCTCAATGCGGAGAAGTAGCGGCTCAACACCTAGAGATTCCCTTATTGTGCTGCTGTACACTCTATCTAGTAGGGTAACACCTGCCACACCTCTCAGAAATCTCATTTCGGCCGCTTGTACCCGCGATTGCACTCTTTCGGTCATTACCCAAGCCTCATGACCATAGGTGAGAATGGGGACAAAGATAGATTTGAAGACGGAGAGCTTGGCTTTGTTACCCAGCTCGCGTTTCGTTACCACGGATCGCCACAGTTCATGTCTGACACAGCTTGCTGCACCGATCCGAGCATCCAATTGTTTCTCCTGCCGTCCATCACTCGTGAATGCAATCCCGAGATACTTGAATTTCTCCACCTGTCTCAATGATTATTATTATTATTATTTGTTTATTAATTTGGAAAAATTATTTGTGATTATTATAATTATTGTTGTTATTTGTGAACTTTATTTGTATTTTGTATAAAGTTGAATTTGTTTATGTATATTATTAAGTTTTTTTTGTTCTTGGTTATGAAACTTTTTGTCCCTATAATTCCATACAAGCTTTATTGATAAGCGCCAAGCTGTGAGACGACATCTAGCGGAATTACTTAGAAGGGTGAACAACAATTGAGTGGAGCCTGCGACTAGAATGAAGAAGCACGTGAAGAAACACGTGAGAATGAAATGAATGTTTGTTGATCACCCTTTCAGCAGCCATTAACTTGCTATGGTGGCGACATCTATAGGCCGTGGCGCTTATCAATAGCAGGCTTTGGGATTTAGGATATACATATGAATTGTTGCATTGTATAGAATTTTAAATAAATATATATATAATTCTTCTGTGCGTGTATATAAACTGGTTGACTGACTCATCAACGCACAGCAAATCTACTGAAGCCACCAACTCGAAACTCCGTGAGGTAATAGGACGGATAGCATAGAGGCGTGCTAAGGCCGGGTTTCTCGAAATTCGGAACCCCTGCCCACCCAGGGGAGCAGAAAGGAATTGCACGTTCGGTCGCTTGGCTCCGCCCCCAAAAAACGCAGATCTTCGAAATTTTGCAGGAAGCTTTCTAACTACCGTTCTAAAAAAATTAGTTTCCCCGATTTTCGATATCCGAATTTTAAGGGTGCGAAAACTGATAAAAATCGATTTTTCGGGGGTTTTTCACAAAATTTTCTGATTTTTTGATGCAATTTCGCGGGGAATAAAGATAAATCAACTAAATTCGGAGGAAAGGTTTTCGGGGATATTTCCGCTTTGTGAGGGGCGCCAGGAGAGTCCAAAGATTCCCCCCCCCCCCCCCAGTTTTATATTTTTGCCGTCTAACTCCAATGCAGTATTTCTTCGCGAGTAAAAATAGGTCTAGAATAATGATATTTGGTACGGTGATGGCAATTGACGAGATCAAATGTCTGTTTGGTTCATTTCTTAATTGTCTTGATCCAATTTTCCGGTATTTTATGTTTTCCAGATTTTTTCCGGATTATTTTTTTGGTTTTCATAAATTAACATACAAACTGGCATGTTGAAAGCTTAGTTTGTACATTGGTCATAAAATATCAATTTTGTTATTTGATTTAAAATTTATTTAAAGTATACATGACTATTTTTCCATTTATTATGAAGTAGCTGATATACTCGGCGTTGCTCGGACTCTTTGTTGATGATATTTTGCAATTTCTGAATGTGAATATACAAAAAAGGTGAACATTATTCTTCACCTTTCATCTCCGGCCCTGCGTCAAATTCACTGAGCTAAAGGGCCGGTAATTATAGAGGAGTCAAACAGAATACAATAAGAACACTCTGAAAAATTTTGTCTGTCTGTTTGAACAAGGTAAAATCCAAAACTACTTGACGAATTTTCATGGGATTTTCACAGGTAAGTTGAGGTTAGCTTCCGGCAACATATAGGCTTACGAAAAAAAATATCTTCATTTAATGTCTTGGAGTGTGCTCACCTTAGAAGAGCCAAAAGATGACGCTTAATCAGTTGATTTTTTTTTTGTTTTGTTTTTTATACAAATCTACAGTTTTATTCCGATCTTGATGAAATTTTGCATACCTGACCTTCAAAGCATGAGGAAGGTCACTGTCTACCTCAGATTTCGGAAAAATAATAAAAACAAAATCGATAATCATGGTTATGGCAGGGCATATTAATGAGAAATTTCTCATGACCAACCATGCCAGGCAAAGTTTGTGCAACAACAGGTATCAACAATGGTATCAACACGCAATTCACAAACACTCTGCACGGACCAACAATATATATCTCATGACCAGCAATGCAAGGAAAAGTTTGTGCAATAATAGATATCAACAATGGTATAAACACGCAATGCACAATGCACTAGGCAGGGATCAACAATATATATCTCATGACCAACAATGAAAGGCAAAGTTTGTGCAATATAGATAAATTTCAATTTGTAACAATGCATAGAATTACTGTTATTCAGGCTTTTCTTAGAAAAGAGAGTTCTTAGTACTTAACAATTTCTTGAAAATCTTTAAAAATGATCAGTAACTGGAGATAATGGAGAGTTAGCAGACTATTGAGAAAGAGTGGAAAGACGACAGAGGAAGCACTTCTTTAGCTGCGTGCTGTATTGAGCAAATGGGAAGCAAGTAAATAGAAGAATCAGCGACCGCTAGACTACACAAAGTGATGAATGGCCAAGTTTGGCTTCAAGACATCGAGAGAAGAAAGGGAACTGATACAACATCAAGTGTACATCTAAAGTAAGATTACGTGAGTAAGAAATTATTTAGACTAGCAGTGGCATCCTTGGAGAGGTTCATCAATTGTGAGCTTTTAAAAAAAAATTTATCGAATTTTCATTAAGAATTTTTACTGTATTAGTTCTAAGCGTTTTCTTCTGTTTATTTTTAAGATATTTCAAATTTTAATCCAAAAAAGAAAAAGTCCGAGCCACGCCAGGGTTACCAACTAGCTTATTTGGTAGCACAGCAGATAAATTTTGACTATATTCTGTGGGAATGCGCATATTTTGGAAACTGAGATCCTTGCTGCCTTTGCGATGACTGAACTTTCGTTTCCAAGAATTATTGATAATGTGTATAAAGTGATGATGCAGTGACAAAACATTAATAAGGCAGCATCTATTGCTGAGGCAAGGGAGTCACGCGTGTCTCCCTTGAGCTCCCTACCAAACGTCCAGACGATTGGCAAAAATTTGTGTCTGGAAAGGAAAGAGAAAGAACGAGTATTGGTCAGAGAAACTGTGCAACTAAAACAGAAAAAGCTATACGGGCATTTGAAACATCTGAGCAAAGGGAGTTTCGAATAGAGAAAAAGTTTCTACGTCAAGAGCAAGAAAAATTTGAGTCTAAATTATCTGGTCCCGGTATATCACCTAGAATTCCTGTTTTTCGTATTTTTCGTAGAATGGATAGTCCCTTTGCTCTGTGTTGTATTGAAAGTTATTATTTAACCAATTGGGAATTATAATTTAATTTTTTGAGATTGTTCTGTTTACCTACAAGTGTACTTATCCCGGGCAACGCTGGGTACCTCTTCTAGTATTAAAAAAAACTATTATTATTATTATTATTATTATTATTATTATTATTATTATTATTATGTTGTTGTTGTTGTTGTCTTATTCTTTTTAAGTATTTTTTGTTTTTCAGCAACCCCGTTTTGGGCTTTGTGCCTGTTGGGGGACAGCAACGGGTTTTGGCCCTCTATGATGGTTTTTCCTCTGTTGCTGTTACATATTAATAAAAAAATTACTATAAAATAACATCTGATGCTTATTCCATGATCATATAAAATCTTAATGGATACCATTATAATATTTATTATAATGTGTTCTGATGAACAACAATTATTATTCCTTTATGAATATTTTTAATGTTAATAAGTTTAAAGAAAGGCCAGAGGAAGTGCTGAATATTCCCTACAAGAGGTAGATTCCAGAGAACAGTATTTCTATATTATATAATTTTAATTTTATGTGTCTTTAAAAATTAGTTTCATATTGATATTAGTACATTTTTGCTTTTTGTCTTGAATTTTTGGAAGGCTGGTGTAATGAAGAGAAAATTCTTCCTCTGCCAGGGGTTGTATCCAGATAACCCAAATGAACAAGCATACAAGATATTTCAAAGCTGTACAAATGTTGAGATAAGTCATCATTCTTTTTTTGGGGGAGTACGTAGTAACTCTTTACAATGGTTAAGATCATCCACAATCTATCCAAAAGTAATAGGATACTTTCGATTTTAGACTTTTTGTCAAATATTTAGAAAGATCTATATATATGAAAATGAATGTTTGTTTGTTTGTTTGTTACGTATGCGTTCCTATTCCATTCATCCGATTGTGATGAAACTTTGCACCCTTGATCTTCAAAGCAAGAGGAAGGCCACTGTTTACCTGAGATTTCGAGAAAATAATTATTTTCGAAAATAAAAATGATTGTTTTTTTTTTAATGAATTTTTCATTTTGGTCAATAGATGGCGCCATCTTTTTAAAAACTTCTAGCGGATCTCTTGCTCGAGCTCTTTTTTTGATTAAATTTTGCAACATCTGAATGCGAATATTCCGACAAAGTTAACACATGAAAAAAGCTTAGAATTCATATTGAAAATTCGAAAAGACTTCTTTTAAAATGCTCCCAATGGATGGCTCATGTTGAAAAAACTGCCTTTACAAAGTGATATCACCATATTGCATATTATTTTCATGTATGGTTTCAATTTCAGTTTCGTAGCGATCATCTTTCAGTTACGTTTTTTTTTAATTTATGCTGTGTTTATGGAGTTGATTGTGAAATTCCAAATGCCGGTCGACATTAGATAGACTAGAATTCCACCCGTCATATGATGGGTGTCAACCGTGCAGGAGTATCAATAGTTTTCAAAACTTATATTCTGCAACAATATAGGCTACTGTTCATCTGCATATAAAAAAATCAACACTAAACATTTTTCAGTTTATTTATTTAATTCACAACAATGACTGAGTATTATCTCGTACAACAATCCCTGGCTTTGACGGATTATTGTAACTTTGATCTCGGAAGCCTCGATTGGCCTCATATCACACGCATTTTATTTGCTTTTTCGAAGTGAATAGTCGCCACAAAGCATTTCTTTCGCTGTCAAATCAATTATGCCATCCAAACGACAAGCGATTGGTCGATCTCCACTTCAAGCACGAAAGAGAAAGGCATCACGAGCTTCAGAAACAGACGAGCAACGAGAAGCAAGACTGGAAACCGTTCGATTACGCACTGCTCGAACCAGACGAACACTACACGCCAATTTAAATCTCGGTGCATTCCATCACGATCCTAAAAATGATTACGGTCTTCATCCATGTGTGGTTATTGGAAAAATGGATAAATTATGCGTGTATTGCAGTGCCCTCAAATTTAAGAATGAAACACCAGGAATGTGCTTCCTGCGCGGGTGGAAAAGTGAAATTGCAAGAATTACATTCACCATCCGAACCATTATCAACGTTGGTATCATGGTATCTTATCACTGCTGTGGAAATCACAGCTACGTATAATGCTGTTAAACATCACCATAGTTTCAACAGTCAAGACTGTTCGAATAAACTTACTAGCGTTTTATTTAGTGACTCCAGTATTGCAAAAAAATGGCATGTGGTCGAACAAAAGCTAGCAGCATTGTTGAAAACGTTTTAGCTCCATTTGCACAAGAACAACTCATCAATCAATTAAAAAATAGCAAGTACTTTTCAATTGTTACGGATTCTTCAAACGTTGGAAATTTTAAAATGTTTCCTGTTATGGTTCAGTATTTTTCTAAGGAATTTAGTATGCAGACAGGTCTTCTAGATTATTATAAGGATTATGAAAAAACCAGTGAGTCAATTTGCAACAAAATTATGCATGTACTTGAAAAGACAACTTCAATAGTAATAATGTTTCTGCATTTGCTGCTGACAATGCTTCGATCAATTTTGGCAAAAAAGTCTCCGTTTTATGAAAAACTTAAAGTTAAGATACCTAACATTGTTAAGGCTAATTGTAAATGACATATTTTGCACAACTGAAAAAATATGCAATTGTAACTTTTTGCCCCTGGTAGTCTTGTCCCCCTTTCTTATTACACTTCTCGACCCGCGAGGTTCAACAAGAATGAATTAGTAAGAGATTCATTTATAGCTAGCTCAAAATTTATCATTTAAATCACCAATCACAGTTGCACTGGCGCCTCGCAAATGAAGCTAAACTTCCCTCCAAAGTTCCAATATCCATAGAAATCTTCCATTCAAGAGCGAAGAGCACGCAGCCTCCCCTCTCACCCGCTCCTTAGCAATCTCATAACGCCTTCGAATCGTCTTCCCATTAAATACAAGAGCCATTTCCGGCCTCCCTCTCATTTCACCTCTTACACACACTCAAAGTGTTTTTATCATATTATATTCATTATTCTAATGTATAAACTGAACTCATCTCAGAAACTACCTTTTTTCTAATCCAATACTACAATCTACCAAGCCATTCAAAGATGAAATTGACAATGTGTGAAAAAACAAAATAAATTCAAAAAAGTAGTTTCATCCTGTTAGAACATCTCCCCTCTCAATAGCTGACGACTTATCCCTAAATCATTTATCCACGTTTATAATTTCTATTTTATTCAAAGCTGCTCACTCCTAAGTCTCTTCATATTTTTATCCTTAATAACAATTCCCATGACAATTACTGCTGTTTAAAAGACCATGTCTGTCCCTAAACTGACTTCATTAACTCAACACGTGAAAACGTCACACAAAGAAAGTCTTTTCATTTGTTGCAGATATGCAGGTACTGAAAGTGTTCAGTGAATTTTCGTCTCATAGTATGCAAAAAAAGACTGCAGAACTAAAATCATTCTTTGAATTTGTAAATTTGGAATACAGAGAACTTATCAGACATGTACCCACAAGATGGCTATCGCTACTACCAGCCCTTGATCGCATCCTTTCAAACTGGCCAACTCTGAAATCTTATTTCATTTCTCAAGGTGAAGAAGAATGTTCAAATTCATATGGGAAGCTTTTAAAGATGACATAGGCCAGTCTTTTCCAATGTGTATAAGCCTTTTTTTTTGCAGAATATTATGCACTTATTTCAGAACAATGTAAAAATCTTGGAAAGTGAATATATTTCAAGCACTGAGGTCCATGAACTAATGGTAAGGCTGAGAAGCATAATTGTTGATAAGAAGCTAGACAAGTTTTTTGGTAAACTAACAATGGATAAACTTACATTGTTTGAAACAAAGGAAAGAGAAAAGTTTTCAGGCCAAGCGGACAGGTTTATGGACCGGTGCTTAAATTATTTAGAAAAATAGTACGATTTTTAAAATTCCAATTTTAAATGTATGGGAATTTTATCTTTGAACAATCCAGTAGAGCGGAAGGAGTTCGAAGAACTGCTTCAAAATATGCAATTGAATCTAGATGTGCATAAGCTCTACGAAGATTTTTGTTTACTTCGAGAAGTTCAGTCATGCATTTTAGATTCTACAGGTCGAGTTGACCTGCAATGGGTGAATTTTTTAAAAAAGTTAATAACAAAAATTGTGGAAATGAGTTGTTTAAGCTTGTTTCATTTGTCTTATCAGTTCCTGTCTCAAATGCTGCTTGTGAAAGGCAATCTAGTGTAATGGGACAGTTGTGGACAAAAGAAAGGAAAAGAATGAGCACTGAGCTTTTAAGAGCTGAGCTGCAAGTATGCCATAATTTTCATCTAAAATGTAAAGAATTTCATGCCTTTGCCCTACAAAATGTTCAGCTGTTATATGCTGCCAGAATTGGGACAAAGTACAAATTTAAAAAAAAAGCAATCACTGAAAACAGCAATAATAATTAAATTATTTTGATTGCTGAAAAGTGACGAAGAAAAATAAAAAAGTAACAATTTCCACAGACCTATACGACTTATTAGATGCCTCTAGTTCATCACATCAGCCCGCTAATAAACATGGAAAACGAATCAAAGTGGAACCAACGGCAGTATCACGATCGATTGTCGATTGTCGATTGTCGTTCATTCTTCGCTTGGCTCTGTAGATGAAGTTTACTTTGTTAGCCACTCTAAAGTCTGTCTCAAAAGTATAGAGACTTTGCAAAAACTGTCACATTAGCACATCAGTAAATTTTTTGACCATACCAAATAAAGGACTATTTTTTCACACTGTGAACATGATTATTACATATTTTCAAAAATAAGTAGCTTTTCGTTTTTTTACAAAAAATATTTTGAAATAATCAGTACAAAAAAGTGTCTCAAAAGTATAGAGACTCACCTAAATAAACAACAATGTTCAAGCCATGTTCAAATAAAGTTACCATTGGACTTAATTACTTGAAACACTCTATCTTTCATTGATGAGATCAAGTTTTGAAGAAGACTTGGATCCAAATTAAACCAAACCATTTCGATTTCACTTTTCAATTTTGCAATGGAATAGTACTGTCTACCATTTGCATAAATTTTGTGTGTCATCACTGCCCAAAGGTTCTCAATAGGATTCAAATCCGGAATTTTGGCTGGCCACTTCATCACATTGATACCCTGTGCTTCAAACCACTGGGTTTGTTGACCGCGATTTGTGTATGCTAGCATTGTCCTGCTGAAAAATGTCATTGTTCCCAACCAAAAAAGACATGAAAGGTACCAAGTGGTTTTTCAGTGTTTCTTGGTACTTTAAGGAGTTTTGTCTCCCAGTCAAAAATGCCAAACTGGTAGTCCCATTGAAGGAGAATCCACCCCACACCATCACAATTTTTTTTTCTGTGCGGGGGGGGGGGGGGTCCTTAAAACCTTAATTACTCCCCAATGGCTCTTCGCAGCCAAACACTTTCTTTTCAAAAAAGGTTCGTTTCAATGAGAGGAGGCCGTTCATGGCCTCTTTATTGTGTTCATAAAAAAATACGTCAATGCATAGTTTAAGGATCCCTCTAACAAGGGAATCCCTCGAACATGTATGTCACAGAATTCCACCAAATTGAAATATGTTACTCATCTGAAGCTACTATAGATGCTTGCAAAATAAGAGAGTGCGAAATTGTGTTTCTTTCAAAATAAACCGCGAAAACGAAAATAATTCAGCATACAAAGTCATATAAGGACTCCATTGTTAAAGAGGTTAGGCTATGTGGGGTCCCCTTGTAAGTACGAATTAATTAAAAAAAAAAATTCTGTCGGCGCAGGGGCTGAGAGGGGGGGGGGGTCGTTAATAACTCCAAAACGGCTCATCAGAGTCAAACAAGTCATTTACAAAAAATATTCGCCTTATTGAGAAGAGTCGGTACATTGAGTTTTGTTTGTTGGTTTGAACGTTAGAGCCATTTTTTGATATTTAGAAACAAAATTAATATCTCTAAAAAAGCTTAGCCAATTGACATAAAAAACTACGCCAAGGCACAATTTAAGGTATCCTCTACGTATGCATAATTTTTATTCGGTTCTGCCATTTGGTCAAAATTGGTCACATACGTGCAGACGGATTTTTTTCTTTTCAAAATTTCAACATATCTTTTCGAATCATGAGTTATTAAGTCTATTTCAGAAAAAAAAATTGAGTTTCGGAAACGAACTCTTACAAAGTAGCAGGCCAATGAAATTACGTTTTATTCAAAATGGCAATGTGCTCAATTTCATCACTAGATGACACTCTTTCTTATTTCTCCATCCTCGTTTCTTCGGAACTCGGAATTGTGAACAGGAGAAAAGGTTAGTATTCATGATAATAACCATTTATTATTGATAAAGTAATGCCTGTTTTTCCATCTACATAACACTTAGTACACAAGAAATATTCAAGCATAATCTCAACAGTTTTATTTTGCGTCTTGCTCATTTTTTGTTTCTAGTCTTACTGTTAGCGCTGAAAGCTGATTCCTTTATTCCTCTTTGATTTTTACAACATTAAGAGTCCTCAGCAAAGATTTCTTTGCGTGCTATCTATTTATTATACGTACGTTATAAACACGAGTAGGTTGTTTAAAATCGATTTCTATGATATCAAGCAGCATCAATAAAGATTGCTTTGTGAGCTACCTATTATTATTATGTTCTATAAGGGCTGTGAGTCGTCATCGGTCAGGCACGAACATCCTGTTTCATTTTCACTTCATGTGAAGCTATGTTATAGAATAACTTATAATATAAAAAGTTATACTTAACTGTAAAATCATATTATTATTATTTCATATTTTATTCAAAAAATAAAAAATAAAAACTTACATGACTTAGTAAACAACAAGGCCCTCATTTCTCCCACAATTACATTTGTTATGCAAAACTTGACATGTTTATAACCTGTTTATAGAAGAAGGAAACTTAAATTTTGTTATGCATGCAGACTGGGAATTTGTATCTTCAATGTTACTTTTTAATGTAAAATGATCAATGATTTTATTTTATATAATTTTTTTATTTTATTGCATATTTATTTATATTAGTAAATAAATACAACCCTAGCGTCAATAAACTTCGGACACCAAGTAATTTGGCTAAAAACACAGTGAAAAGTACATACAGAGGATTGCAGGCTAATGAAAATAGATTTACTGAGTATATGTAACAATATCAACATCGATTTAGAATCGATTTAATGGTGTGAAATAATTTATTCAAATTTATGTAAAATTGCGTTGTCAACAGGTTTCAAAGAACTTCGTACACAAGGGTTCGCCAGCATATAGAACTTTCCTGAAGGCTGTAGAAACGCCCAGAATGCTTTGCATCAGGCTTTAAAAGCACCGTCCACGCGACAGACCTCAGTATTCGTGTTGTTTTGAGTCATGGGACGTGGTAAGCCAGTAGAAACATGTATACGGCAAAACATTATACAGAAGTTCCAGAATAACAAATCCCAGCAAGCTATTGCCCAGTTCCACTCTCTACTCTTAATGGGATCATCAAGCGTTTCAGAGAAATCGGGAAAACAGAACCAGGGACTGCACCAGGTAAGCAGCGATTATTGAATGTTAGGGACCTACGAGTATTTCGACGTTACATTGTGAAAAACAGGCATGCTCCCATAAGTGAAATGACTGTTTAGGCTCGAGAATATTTTCATATACCCATATCCGAAAGCACAGTCCGCCGTTACATCAGAAGATGCAACTATTACTTAAACGCTACAAAGAGGAAGCCATTTATGAGCACTGTAGCTAAGCGTCCCGGGTAGCATGGGCCAAAACCCATCTAAAGTGGACCCTTGCCCAGTGGAATAGTGTTCTGTGGTCCGACGAGTCCACCTTTGCAGTGATGTATGGCAACAACGGTCGCAAGGTGCTAAGGACCAAGCACGAAAGTAATCATCCCGACTGTTACCAGAGGAAAGTTCAGAAGCCTGCATCGCTGATGGAGTAGGGCTGCATGAGTGCAGCCGGGACAGGATCGCTTCACTTTTGCGAGGGCACTATTAACTCTGCTGCCTATATAAACATTCTTCAACAGCATCTGCGTCCATCCCGCCAAATGTTGTTCAATAGAAGACCAAGCATCTTTCAGCAGGACAACGCGAAGCCTCATGCTATTCGGAACACCAAGGCTTGGCTACAATAGCAGCGTTTCAGATCTGTCACCCATTGAAAATGTATGGCGCATTTTAAAGCGAAAAGTCAGACAGCGGAAGCCTCGAACACTGCAGCAGTTGCGGGCATGTATTTCCGAAGAATGGGACAAAATTCCAGTAGAAACAACGCAGAAGTTAGTGTCCAGCATGCCTCAACGACTTCGGAGCGTCATTCGTCGGAAAGGTGACGCCACTCAGTGGTAATGTGCAATAAACGGTACAGTGTACGAAGTTCATTGCAACGTGTTGAAAACGGAACATTACAAAAAGTCGCTTATTTAATTTTCTCGTTTGTTTTTCTGTTAAAATGCTATATCACAGTTGTACTAAAGCTCTGTGCACTCAATAAAGTGATTTTCATTTGTTTACAATTAGTTTCGTTGTACTTATCCAAAATTCTGTAGGTGTCCGAAGTTCATTGACGCTAGGGTTGTATAACCTGTTTCTGCATTTACAATAAACGTATCGTTTTTTGGTTTATATTACAGATAAGGAATTAAAAGTTTATCCTCAAGGACCTTAGGAGTTTGGCAGCTTATACCATGTACTTTGTTGGCAATGAACCAATGAACACACCTCGGGGCACCTTATTGAATAGTGAAAAAAATGACCACTTGGAATCTGCAGATATATTACTCTCGAGTATTCTAAACTTGTTAAGTGGAAAAGCAGTCGTTTCATGCGAGGTCAATAACAACGGGTCCCTTGAATGCAAAATTCGTTGTTCTGCCAATTTTCCCACTCTTACTGTTTTCTATGATAAATGTGACCAAAATCATGAAAATTCCATGTCATCTGTAGAAGTTTCAGCTCCCTATCCAGAAAACATTGTAAGTACAGTTTACGATGAAAGCCGAGAGCGTAATTCTCATTGTTCAAGAACTGTCAAAAACATAGGCAGTGGAGACAAGGAGTTGCTGCTGGAAAGTGGAAATGATTTTCATGCAAATAACATAGAAAATAAAATTCAAGAAAATAATAAATTGCATTCTGATGCCACTCCTGAGGCAACGAGTAGTGAAAATTCTTGTAAATCAAATCTTTCTTTAAGTGAGTGCACATTAGATGAACAAAATGATGTAATAAGCAATGACCAAAACTTGCTTACATGCAGTTACTGTGGAAAGATTTTTTTATATAAATATCATAAAATTAGTCATGAACGAATACATACTGGTGAAAAGCCTTATAGCTGTGATTACTGTGATAAAACTTTTACTTTCAGAAGCAGCAAGGTAAGCCACGAGAGATCCCACACAGGTGAAAAACCTTATTACTGTAGGTATTGCAATAAAAATTTTGCTTCTAGCAGTAATAGAATAAGCCATGAAAGATTACACACAGATGAAAGACTTTGCTATTGTCGCTACTGCAAATGCAGTTTCCCTATGATCTCATTGAAAGTAGCACATGAGAAAACTTGCCCTAGGAAATTGCTTTATTCTTGTAAGTACTGCAGAGAACTTTTTCATTCTCTAACTTCTAAATTGGCACACGAAGCTTACCATAGTGAATTAATTAATAAATAACAATTGTAAACATGGAGTATGTTTATCATAAAAGTAGATATATATATTTATCTGAGAGAATATGTTTCACAAAAAAAAGGCCAGTTTCCAATTCGATGGTTTAGTTTTTTCCAAATTAATTATTCATGAAATTTTTTAATGTGCAAGTTGTCATGAAAAATAAAAAGCATTGGGTTAAAACTTAAGATTTGTCATGGAATGTGATTTTTGTTCCTTTTTTGTTGCTCATGTATTTTTTCTTTTACTTTATAAATTAATTATGAAATTGGTCCTGTATGCTTACTAGTATTATAGTGTGGATTAACTAGAATTAACCACTAAGACATTAATTGTAAATGTGTGGCGTTTTTCAATGTTACTATTAGTTTTCTCTGGATTTTATTAATTGTAATTTTCAACACTTGAAATTCTTCGTTTAACATCATCGGATTCTTTTATAACATCATTCATGGAGAAATGTTTGAATTCTTCTCTTAAAACAATATTATCATCGTTGAAGTTCTTTTATTATCAACATTGTTATTGACACCAATATAAAGGCAATTCCACACAATAGTTCCTTTTGTTTTAAGCATTTTGCTGCCTATCAACATAGTGCTCAAACTCACAAATAGAATTTAATCATGAAGTGGTGACCATGCATACTGAACATTCAAGACAACTAACTATTTTTTTTTAAGAAATATGAATGAAAATTTAAAGGTCTATTTTTGATACTCTTTATTTTAAAGTGAAATGTATTTTTATAGTATGTTATTAAATGTGTATCATATAAAAAATTTGTATATTGGATGATTAAATATGTTAAGTGAGATTGCACGAAAGTAGGCATGGATAAGTAAGCCCTAGAGAAAAAATTGTTATGGGCAAGAAAATATATAGATATCGCCAGAAAATGTGGAGAAAGCTAGTTGAAGCCTGCATCAGACCACACAAAACACGGAAAATGTGGTGTAATGGTTTGGGGGTGCATGAGTGGCAAAGTGTCTTCATTCACAATTTCATGACAAAAGAACACCACTTGGTTATTCTATGTAGGAATTTAGCCATCTGCTACAAAAATAGGTGTTGCAAATAAAATTTTGTGTTCCATCGAGACTTTGATCAAAATTTATTGTCGGATCTGGTCGACTATTAGTACAAGTTAGAAGAGTCGAAATTAATTCAATGGTACACGCGCACTTAATGGTAGCGTTCAACATTTTTAATGTGAATATATGACATGCGATACATCAATCAATATGTATAGTGGTGGCCAAACATTTAGCACCTATATTGGCTTATGTTGTTTGTTAACAAAAATTCTTAACCAGTTACAAAAAAAATTACACAGATAAAAGAATTAAGTGTGAAATGATCCAACAAATAACCATGCATGTTGAATTCAAAATTGAAACAATGAGATAATTTTTTTTAATCCTTTAGGTGATTTTCCTATGGACAAAAATTTAGCACCTTAAACAATAAATAAATAATACATCATAGAATCAGTATTTGGTTGGGTAACTTGAGACAACTGAATATCTCGGAAACTAAGCATTGTACGAAAAATGTCCAAAATCAAAAGTGAATTATTTCGCGGGAGAAATTCATTAGTTAAAAAATTACCCCTCCTCCTTGTGAGGGGGGCTGGGGGGAGGAGGTAACTTTGAAATCTTAAATAGAAACCCCTATTTTTAATATTATATTCAGATTGTACATAATATTCGAGAAATGTTTTATTCTTGGTGTTTTTTCAATTGACCCAACCGTTTAGGAGATGGAGGCCCTGAAAGTGTTGAACTTTTAAAGTTTTGAACCCAGTTTTATCGATGAAGACAAAGAGATAGAGAGTGGGTCTTGCAGGCATTCCTATTCCAGAGTCTTTTTAATGGTCTTTAAGAATCCGAAGTCAGAATTTCAAAAATCCAATATTTTTCGATACACACGCATTGACTCTGTCTCCATAGGGCTGCTGCCCCCAAAAGTTTACTTGTACACTAAAAAATGCACGCACAGCTACAGGCTTTGGGAACAGGAGGCCACGACGGGTGCAACTCTTCACAGCTGCACATCGTCGGCAACCCTTAGCCTGGACCAACCAACATCGACATTAGACCGCTGAGGATTGAGGTAGGGTTGACTGGTCCGACGAGTCACGGTTTCAGCTATATCAGGCCGATGGTTGTGTCCGTGTCTGGCGCAGGCCACACAAAGCCATGTACCCCGCTTGTCAGGTGGGGACCAATCAGGCAGATGGAGGCTCCATAGTGGTCTGGGGTGTTTTCTCGTGGCATGCAATGGGTCCATTGGTGCATCTAACATCCACTCTGCGTGCTACTTCCTACGTCGATCTGCTTCGGACCACCTGCACTGGCATCTTCCAGCAAGATAATGCGCCTCCACAGACAGCCCTTGTGACACGGCAGTGGCTGGAGGAACATGCTACCGACTTCACGACAATGATTTGGCCTTCACGTTCCCCAGATTGCAATCCCATTGAACATTTTTTGGGACGTCATCGAACGATCTGTCAGGTCGTCACCAACAGAACTGATAAATGCAGCATCGTTATTGAGTGCAGTGGGGGCGGCATGGTTTGCAGTGCCTGTGGATGTGTTCCGGGAACTGGTAGACTCTCTTCCACGACGGGTCGCCGCCGATATCCGGGCCAGAGGGGGCCCAACACGTTATTAGGCAGGTGTGCCATGACTTTTGGTGAATGAGTGTAGATTACTGGTTCACAATCAAATTCATCCACCCTTCGTTATACATTCTTTTTTAAACAAGTTTAACATTTTATCCACATGGAATAATTTACCGATGCAAGTCAGAAATAATTTATTTTCTTATTCTAACTATAGTTGTATCGATTATTTTCATCATTTTTATTCGTTATTAGAACAATGTGATTTTTAACTTTTTATTGTAACTCTTTTTATTTGTAAGTCCGTCCCCAATTTAATCTTTTACTTGTATTTTGTCTTGTATATTTCTTTTTGGAGTCTAATACATTAGTAATAATTTTTCGTGTCAGGATGACATATGACCGAGGGGGGAGGGAGAGTTTACAAAAATATGACATGTGCTGACACGGAGGGGAGGGGGGTATAAAATTATTTGGAAAAAGGTTAACGTAATTTGTGGATGACCCCAAAGGGTAAAAAACAAAAAATGGTATGAGGATAATGCTATCGCCATTATGCATCAAAATTTTCGGAAATCTCATCATCAACAATAAAAAAGAACAGTGAATATGTGCTCCGTAATGGCGGTCGAGTCAGCTCGGTATAATATAGTAGCTATAGTCCACAGGCTTTCTATCTAGGAGGTGTTGCCTATAGCCACTGTAGTTACATTGTTGCTCCGACCCCCATTGCCAGGTGATTTTTGAGGGTTGCCCTGGCCTATCTCTTGTTCGCCTTGAGAACAACACACATTTCAATAAATATTTCTTTACATTAGATTACATTAAAATGAATTACAATGACCAAATTAATATCTGAAAAATTTTTCCAATTTGTTCACTTAAAAAATTCAAGCTGTGCTGACATGGTTTTTAACATTGTAAAGAAAGCACCAAGTAAAATGCCGAGAACTCGTCCATCATGTTTACAGATTAAAATTATTTTTGTATTTGTTCATTTTAGTTATGCAAGCATAACCCCTGCTAAAAAAAAGCCTTCCTGAGAAAAAGAGCATTGCTTTCATATTCTCCTCTCGGCATTCCAACAGGTCTGTGAATGCACAAATAAAAACATTCAGGGAAATATTCCCGCAAATGTCGATTTGTTGGAAATGTTAAAGGAACTCTTTCTTTTAGCAGCATTTCAAAAACTCTAAACCATAATTATAAAAGCGGTTTAAACTTTTTTATAACTATGATTTTTGATTACGATAGAAAATAAAACATCACTGCGTAATATCTCTTGTCGGGAATACTCAGCAATTTGCCTGGTCTTTCGTCGAAATAATTACCATTAAACATACCCACACGGGAAAATAAATTATTGTTCATCAGAAAAGATTAATATAAATATTAAAATGAAATTCATTAAGATATAATTTTGGAATAAGCATTAGGAGTTACTTACATGTAAAGCACCAGGCTTCATTAACTCTTGCTATCCTTTAGGACAACTCTACCCAAAAAAATCGATTATAGTATTTTATTACAGAATGCCAATCTTTGATATAAATATATAACACATTTCCATTGAAATTTTTAATTTTAGTCCATAATTTCAATCCACCAATTGCAAGCGAGGCCTTTGAGATTAATAAGTCCTGCTCATACTGCTGTAAACTGCGTTCGAAATTTCATCACCAAATGTGCTTCTTTGTGGATAAACGAGTAGAAAGTCAACTATTTCAATGATTTAGACGTGCTTTTGTAACCATGATAATTACAAAAATAAAGAAATAAAAAAATTACCATTTAAGATTTTAAAGTTACCCCCTCTCACAAGGAGGGGGGTAATCTTTTAACTAATGAATTTCCCCCGTGCAATAGTTCACTTTTGATTTTGGACATTTTTCGTACAATGTTTAGTTTCCTAGATATTCAGTTGTCTCAAGATAAATGCCTCACTCTGTATATCGCTCCGTACATAAATTGCATTTGGTGAAGATGCTGCTAATGTTGACGGTTATGGCTCATTATAGACCTCCATGGGTTGGATTTTATCACTCGGTGTTGAAACGTTTATATCATCAGATATGCTATTTTCGTCGAACTGAGCAGTGGAAGTTATTGGCGCATTCGTTTCGGGCTATATTTCACTTTGGCGGCGCCACGACTCAACTGTCAGTCGTTCCTGCTGAGCTCGTAGACGTTCAACATCGGACATCTGGGTCTTCATGGATTCCCCATCTCTAAATCTGTTTACCTGTGACATTTTCTATAATTTTTCTGGCGTTTATTATGCAAAAACTTGGAAATTCTGTAATTTTTGCAAAATTTCAACAATTCGAAGGCTTAGATACTATTAAATACTGAGGTTTAATTTTTAAGCTGTTTTATAAAGCGCAAAAAGATAAAACAACTGACACCTAAAATGTCGTGCTATCACAAAGGAAGCCGGAGCTAGACTAAATTAATCACTGCCAGAAAGCAGATTGTCGTGTATTTTTATCGGACACAAACAGAGTCGAGAAAAGGGAGGTAGATTAAACAATTGTTTAATTGTTCCAAATGGATAAGTACAATAACGTAAATAAAGAAATATTAAATTACTGAATTGAACGATTGATAACAAAGTCTTCAGTCCAGTTCATAAGCTAATAACGTGAGTGGTTGGTCGTCGATCATATTCCTCAGGGCGCTATTTCCAAGACTTACAATGTCTCGTCGCAGGAGGAATAGAGTCATTGATCCGAGGGACGTCTAGGTTTGTTCAAAGCTGCGACGAGACATCGGTCACGCTGCACAGGAGGGCGGCGACCTTTGTAGGTTTGACGACCGCGCGAGGATGGCTGTAGGGAATAGAACAGGTATATTAGCAGATAATCGAAATTCAGTCGACAAGGACAAGATTCCGCAGCAATTAGCACAGCTTAATCCTATCTTCTTAATCGTATTTACAGTACCCTTAGAAGTAGTGTCACTGTCCAAGCGCGGACATCCTGCAGGGCGCCCCGCGAGAATTCCGGCTATGTTGTCAATGGGGATCACGACTTCCAAGGTCTCGATCCTCCACGGAAAATGATTGATAGACTTGGGACACTCGAGCGTGTCTCGCTGGGGTTCTGTCGTATCGGACGCAAGGTACTGTCGAGGTATTGTCGATGAAGCCGGGTGGCTCTGAGAGGTAAACTCGCTGCCGAATCCGTCGTCTTTCAGCGAGGTCGAGGATGCGGTCGAAACGTCGGGCGACGTCTCCGTTTTCTCGGATAAAAGCACGGGCACTCTTTCGTACTCGTCCGGGACGGGTCGTTCCTCGGTAACATCGCTGTCACAGCATGGATCCTCGGTACCGTCTTGGACCCCTTCTAGGCTTGGAGTAAAATCTAAGTGAAGATCCAATTTCGGAAACGCACAACTTGCAAAATCAGAGTCACTTATTTCACTTATCTTTGCAATGTTCGAAAAGTCCTTTTCCACTCTTGCCCTCCCGACTACTCGTTTTGTCTGAGCACGGTTTCGGGCGGCGAGCTCTGTCGTATAGGGGGGGCCGGTATCGGCTTCGATCCCCTTCGTTTGAGCTCAATTCTCGCCGTAGTTGCATGGACTTATCGGGCTGGGCATCATCTCTTCTGCGCAGTCTCCGTGACCAGGGTGGAGGACTTAACTTCGGAGAAACAATGGCAAAGGCCGCTCGGTCCTATAAGCCCTATCATTCGGCATGGGTAGTTCGCATCGTCATACCGCTATGATGGCCACTGACCGTCTGTCTGTCTTGTCTCCAGCTTCGCTTTTTATACGGTCTTGGAGGATTCTGTGCCTAGTTTGCGCACTGCATCCTCCAATTACGTTGCTTCGATTTTTCCTCTCTTACTGGAGCAAGTCGATTGCGGTTAGAGGGGTTTCTTCTCTTTCTATTCTCCGCCTTCTCCTCTTCTGATGTCAAACCCTCGGATTTACGATTTTTGATGCATCGTTTCTTCCGCGGATTTGACACAGATTTTTTTACTCAACTTTGTACTTCGATTGCATCAGCCGATGACGTCAGCATGAAGTCGGTCAAAGTCTAAAGCATGCTTTGATTTATATATTATCGAATGTAATATCACTCATTTTTCTATCAATAATAGTTTTGACGTTATTAAGATTTTCGTGATCAACACTTTTCGTGACATTCACGATTTATTCTTAAAGACCACGTATAGAAACATAAGACATATTCTACGTCAAAATTGTATTTTTGAATAAGAGGAAGCCCTTCATGCCGTTTATATTGTGTTTGGAGCTTTGAAATGAATATTTCTGCCATTTCTTCATTTTTTTCAAAAAAAAAATTAATTTCTTTAAAAAGGCTTAGCCCATTTCCAAAAAAAATGTCAATGTATAGTTTAAGAACCCCACTGTCTGAAATTCTAAAAAAAAAAAATTAAAATAAATTGGTATGGCGGAATGGTACATTCGCACAGGCCTACCACAAGATAATGATACGAAATCAAAAAAAAAATTACGGAGCTGTTTTGGGACACGGCCGTTAGTTAAATCGTAGAATACGTCTTGAGGCCACATGGCGAATAAAAAAAAAACTTTGTGCAACACAATTTTAAAAAATTAATTTCTGATATAAAATGTTCACACAAAAAATGCACTTGCAATTCATCATAAATTGTTAACCAAACCTTTATGGCATTCCCAACTGACAAATCACTGGTCAATGATAAGAGGAGTATGTTAGAAATGGCAACAGACAAGAACTAATACTTCGCGCAAACATCAAATTTATAGTACTGCCACCCAATGTAATAGGTGATTCGATGAGTTTGAAATCTAAATTAAAATGTTTCTTCATAAAGCTAAGAGCGTATAAATTTAATGTAGCATCTACATTGATAATGCTAAATGCCATAATTGCAATATTAGTCGGAGAGAAGGAGTAGTCTGAGGACAAGTCGTACAACCCAAAGTTGTAGAGGCCAAGCTGACGTGAATAGAATGCCTCTTGAATTGGCAGTTTCGGAAGGACTTGGACCTGTTGTAGATCAAAGGCAATAAGCTTTACATCTGGAACAGTCTTCTTCTCACGAAGAATGGCGTAGAAAGCCTTCGCTCGCAGTTTGTGATCGGCTAGAAAAATTAGCACGATTTGCACCGAACACAGCGGTGGAATTAACTTATTTTGCACCGTCATGCTAACTTTCCCCCACTCATACTAAGAACAATTTTCACTCGATTTGCACCAAATAGTGTCCAACATGTAGGAATCTATGACGTCAAACGTCAGCACTAGTTGTTGCAAATTAATTTAAAATTGGATTTAACTTGTTTTGCAGAGTCACTCTTCAAATGTAATAGTAATATTCCTTTTTGTTGTTCTCTCTTTTCTCTAAAATACTATTAAGCTTTTTGTTTAATGTGCCTATTCGAAAAAAATATGAAGTGTTGAAATAAAATAAAAAACTAAGGAAATAAATTATTCAATTTTTTCTTATTGCAATTAAACTCTAGAAAATATGAAATCAACATTTTCATAAAATCATTGCTTTTGAAAGTGAGGCAAGTCCATTGGGCCCTGTTAAAAACATGTTTTTTGTTTAAATAACACAGATATAATTATTGCATATGAAATTTATATGAAAAATGCCGTAAACAATATAAAATAAGTCTGTTATTGCTTACTAATATTTTTAAATCAGTTCAAACGCAAACCATTAGTTATCCAACAATAACTTAATACGGACTTGCCCCATTTTCAAAATCAATGGCTCAACATTAATTAAAAAAAAAAATAAGCCAACAAAACATGACAAAATGAATATTAATAGAAGGATAGGGTATCCGGCTGTATAAATATGTCAAATTTATTGCAAAATTAAGTAAAAATTTTGCATTTTGGCCAGATTTTAGGCGATTTTTTACCACTGTGCATTATACAGGGTGAATACAAAAGTCTGAACCCCCCTTTTATTTTTTGAATCGAAGCAGATATGTCAATTTTGATGAATCCAATGAATAGGAAGTTGTGGGTGCAACTCCTATAGTGCAGTTTTCATCATCCGAAATATGCAAATTAGGACACATTCAAAATTTATCTCAAAAACCGTAAGAAATAGAGAAAAAAACCCAATTGCAAACTTGTTCAGCACAAAAAAACAAACAAAACAAAAAAAATCATCCAAATCGGACCAACCAATCACCCACAATCACGTGGTGAACTGACGCCACAATCACCATAACACAATTGGGCACGGAACCAAACTGACGCCAAAACATGCCTTTTATTTCCTTTCCGCATGAAAGTGAATGTGAGTATGGTAATTTATGTTAATTTTTGGATTTGCATGCTTTTCATGGCGGAAATATCAACATTCAGTTTTCCTTGTGCAGTGTGACTGTTTGTAAGCTACAAACAGTTCACCACATGATTGTGGGTGATTGGTTGGTACGATTTGGATGATTTTTTGGTTTTGTTTGTTTTTTTACGCTGAACAAGTTTGCAATTGGGTTTTTTTCTCTATCCCTTACGGTTTTAGAGAAAAATTTTGAATGTGTCCTAATTTGCATATTTGGAATGATGAAAAGTGCACCATGGGATAGGCCACCCACAACTTCATATTCATTGGATTCATCAAAATTAACATATCTGCTTCGGTTCAAAAAATAAAAGGGGGGTTCAGACTTTTGTATTCACCCTGTATATTAGCTAAAAAAAAACATATATACGAGGGCGAGTAAAAAATTATCCGTTCACGTTATTGTTGTACAATTTAATTATTATAGCATTCTTTATTGATTTAGCATTTCTTCTTGCTCTTCTACTATTTCCCGTCTTTTAGCGCAGCGCTTTAATCATCTATGCAAGAAAATAATGAAATTTGTAAAGATCATCAACCAAGAGCAAGGGGGTCGAATTATTGAGTTGCATCGTTTTTTTATAGAACAAAAGAAAGATAATATTTTGACTTTTATCCAAGGTCTCCTAAGGTCGTTAAACCAAATTATTATATTAATAAGTTATTTGGTTATGAATAAAAATTATGTAATAGCTCCAAAATTCACAGTGATTATTTTACTTCGATAATCTTTGATAACCTTTCGTCAAGACATATCTTTAGACGCATATTTTCTGCTCGAATATCAGAGAAAAAATTTTATCGCTTACGATGTTATCAAAGAAGTTAATCGACTTCAGAATGACATTCTATTAACATCGAATGGATTCGTCCAAAAATGAAGATAAAGTAAATCGAACCCCGGTTTTTATGGCAGGACTTATAGTTTCAAAAATTTTCATTATTTTATGGATTGATTAAATACACATTTAAATGTTTAGAGAAACAAGTTTTTAAAAAATCAGTCTTAGTTTATTCATTGTAATTATTACCAGATTAATGAATTGTTGCTAGCGAATAACGAATGGACATAAACGGTAGTTCGAATCAAACAGTTGTGTAATTCCGAGTTACGTAGTTTCCGAGTTACGTAGTCAACATCGTAACACGTGGTGGTTAGTACTCACATGTGAGCACGTGTTACGATGTTGACTGCGTAACTCGGTTTGGTTGGTTTGGTTTGTTTGGTATTAACGTCCTTTTCAACTGCTATGGTCATTTCAGGACGGCGTTATAGGAGCCGCAAATTTTGCCTCGCAAGGGTTCTTTAACGTGCAGTCGGCAAACGACTACACGGGACCAACGGCTTTACTTTCCTTCCGAAGGAAGTGCGTGATCTCAGGATTTCCCCCTGAAAAATCCTCGTCGTCCTCGGCCGGGATCGAACCCGCGTACTCGGGCATCAGAGGCGATCACGCAACCGCTGAGCCACCGAGGCCGATGCGTAACTCGGAAACTAGTTGTTGGAATTCGATCAATTTTTAAGCTTATACACAATTCTATGTACCTTATTGTTCCCCCAAACTTCATTTTGCTATGTGTTATAGAAGCTGAGTTATTAACTTGTTGATCTTAGTGGCGGCATTTTTATTTGTGTTCATATCTCGGTTATCGTTCAAATTCGAACCCATGTTCATATGAACTTTTTTGCTTAGAATCATCTATACTACCTCCTCTAAAAATTTGTGACAGGGTTTCAGATATACACCCTGTATATCCACCGAAACAAAATGTTCATATTATAATTGTTGTTTGTTATTATTGTTATAAAAAAATTTTTAATGTTATGGAAAATATATTTCTTATTTCCTGATAAACCAAAAAGTATATATAAAATGGTGGGAGGGACATTCTTGTACTTGCGGGCACAAAATAAAGTTCATTTGAAAAACCCTCCTTGAAAAAGGTTAATGAATTAAAAAAAAAAATGAAAAAAAATTTTCGAACCCTTTCTGGGATTCTCTTCAGAGTTTTATGATGTTGGATAATATTCACCTCTGATAAACAGGGTGTTTAAAAATTCGTAGGACAAATTTCGTATCTAGATAATCTATAATAGATTCTATACATAAATTTAAGATAGGAATGTTTAATAAACATGTATCCAAATTCGAGTGTGTAAGAGTTATGTCGCTTTAAAGTAGGAATTTTGTTAGTATAATTACGCAATGACGTCATCATTTTGAAGCGTTGTAATTGGCTGATCGGCAGTGGCTGGTGACTTCACATCAAGTGACGCTTGTCACATGTTGTCGAGTTATTTGTGTTTAACAAATGCAGAGATGGCTAATATGCACATGGTGTATAGAGCTGCTAATAGAAACGCAGCAAGGCTTTACAGACAGCAGTTTCCTAACATGCATGTCCCAAACCCCAAACATTTATAAGTTTAGACCGACGTTTGAGAGAAATGGGACTTTTATTGTTAGAAGACATGATGCTAGTAGGGGAAGAACTGTGCACACTTGAGATCCTACTCGAAACTGCTTCGAATTTGGACACGTGTATAAATACGATTAAAGTTCACATTTCAAAAGGCTCTATACGAGTTGATAATGATTAGAATGACCTAAATATTTGTATGGTGTCTATTGAGGCTATGATTTTTTTTTTGTGTGTGTGGGAAAGAAACAAATTACTCAATTTTATCTATCCACAGAATTAGAGTCAATCCCCGGAAATGAATTTATTTGATTCACAATCTTGTGTGCAGTATAATTTGCAATGGACAATAAAACATATTTCTAGGGGAAAAAACAAGTTTGCAAAAAAAATAAAACTATAGCATCATCTTTTTTCATTTGTGAGCTACAAAACGCAATGGTCAAAATTATAGGACCAGTATCATTGACAACAAAATTGTTTACTCGTATTGTTGTATTTATTTATTTACAACAATTTTAACCTAAACTAAAGCTTTGTTTGCTTTCCATTTAAACGTATCGCTTCAATTAAACGGTCTCAGCCAATTTTTTCAGTCATGCTTTTGTAATGGCACTTTTCAAATCTTTTATGGTGTGACATAATAAACGCTTCGCACCACATCACCCCACAAGTTCTCAATGAACTGAGATCAGGACTGCACGCTGGCCTGTCAAAAACATGAATTTCTTGATCATGAAGCCACTGGTTGAGTGGATACTGCACGTTGTATGGGCGCGTTATCTTCCTGAAAGACAAAGTCCGGATCGTTCAGTTCGTCTCTAAAAGGCAACAAATAATTTCCTAAAACATCTTGATAATCGTCTGCATTTGACTTCGGCATCACAAAACACAAACTTGACTTGCCGTTGGCAGAAAAAGCAGCCCAGTTCATAACGGAACCTCCGCCTTGCACTCGTCTTGAAAGAAACTATTCTGGCTGCCTGAGATCATGCCAATAAAATCTTATGTCATCAGGCCCATCCATATTAAATATTTTTCGTCACTAAAGATAGTATGATTCCACATTTGCGAATTCCCAATGTACTGTTTCGCAAAGGCCAGGGGCTTGAAGTTAATTTTGGCTTGGATTTATATTTCGTGTAAATGTGGTTGGTGGATGCTTGGAATACATGACGAGTTGTTCTGTCCGACACGGGAAGGTTCAGAGATGACGTGTTGTTAGAGGATGTTGCTCCTGTACTGGTTGAAGCCATTCTTAGGATAGCACGTTTGTCTCTTTTTGACAGCTTCGGACGTCTTCCTGGATGAGGATTTTTCCATAGCCATGCGGATCACTTAAAAAATTGTGGACTACAGTCCTGGGCTTTCCAATAATTCCAGCAATTTCTCTCTCTCTCTTTCCACTGTTTTTATAAGCTGTAATTTGAGTTTGTTGTTCACTGCTTAATTTACTATCGCGTCCCATGATGATTTTGTTCAATGCAGAACAGAATTTTGTTGTTTACTAAACTAATGAAAATAACTGAATTCTTGACAGAAAACAATTCAAATTAAGAATTCAAAATTCAGAATAATCCATTGTTTTGAAGGTGGTCCTATAGTTTTGTCCATTGCATTTTGTAGCTCACAAATGAAAAAAGATGATGTTATAGTTTTATTTTTTTAAAACTTGTTTTTCTTAGAAATATGTTTTATTGTCCATTACAAATTATACAGGATTGTGAATCAAATAAATTCATTTTGCATCTCTTGACTGGTCCTAAAATTTTGTCCAGGCCTGTACTTCAACCGCTTGCCGTCATTGGACGTTTTTTTTTAAGTTCTTTAAATTTCTGAATTTTCGCAAAGTAGATGTAGTTAAGGATACAAAGATCAAATGTCTAAAATTTGTATCTGACAAGAAACCTTTTAAAAGCAGGCATCCATGAGGGTTTTTCTTAAAGTAAGGTCCGTTTTGCAATAAAAACAAGAATATAACTCGTAAAACGATTTTCAAATATGCTGAAAAGAAGAATATAAATATTTGTTGTTTAATATTACAGTCATATTTTATATACATAATGGCGAAAATATCATGTCAATTTACGTATTCGATTGCAGCGTTCACACGAATCTTTCCAAACACGCACGAAATGAGAAATGAAATGCTCGCACGTCCAAATGTTTTAAACTACTTCGCCTATGATCTTTCCACTGCTAGAGCTATTCACCCCTTCTTAATCAAAGTTATCATTCCTTCCTTCTTAATCATTGTTGCAAAGCATTGTCTGGAAAAATCTTGTAAGCATTCCAAGAAACTTTACCTGTGACGCAGATGTGATTTTAAATTTCAATATTTCACTTTTAATTGCAGTTGGTTTAAATAAACAATGGAAATACCTTTGATTCTATCCACACTCACATCATTTTTAAATCTAGGCCTAACTTTAATTAGCCATTTTTAACAATAGGCCTAATATTATTTAGCAATTTTTAACAATAGGCCTAACATTATATAGACATTTTTAACAATAGGCCTAACATTAATTAGCCATTTTTAACTATAGGCCTAACGTTAATTAGCCATTTTTAGCAATAGGCCTAACATTAATTAGCCATTTTTAACAATAGGCCTAACATTATTTAGTCATTTTAACTATAGGCCTAACATTAATGAGCCATTTTTAACAATCGCCTTAACATTAATTAGTCACATTATACAATAGGCCTAACAGCACTGGATTTTAAAACGAAATGAGCACGTGCTCCAAGCTGCCATCAACAATGCTTAAGTGATAACCAAAAAGTAACACTGTATTCACTTATGACTCGTCGGTACGAATCGATTGATATATTACATGCCATATGTTCATATTCTTAACATTAGTGCACGTGCTTAAAGGGGTCCACGAGAGCTCATCAAAAGATGATATATCGCAGGTAAGTTCTTCCATTTCAACGTCTTCGTGCAAACGATGGCCGGCTGGGCACATAAAGGTTGTAATCTTAAGCTTGTAATCTTATATATAGCTTTAGCTAAAGCTCGTAATAAGGGGTCATTGAAGTATTTTTGGGGGGTCATTTTCTCGGACGTAGCATTTCGAAAATCGAAAAGAATGTCATATTCGACTTGTGCTCGTCATTCCCGTTCGAATGACATATTACATGCCTTATATTTCCAAAAAAAAATTTAATGGGGGGGTTTGGGTCTCAATAGTCACGTAACCGTTCGACCGATTTCAATCACAAACTAATCAGGTGAGCCCAGGAAGTGTCTCTATCGAAGAGAGAAAGCAGAATTTGAAAAAGTTAAAGCATTCTCGAGTAATCGTTGGACATATAGACAAACAGAGCGAAACAGAGCGATACAAACCTACTATATATTGTATATTTTCAAAAATTTTTCTTTACCAGATTCTATGTACCTTTAACTATTTTTCCACATAGTTTCCAAGCTTATTTAAGCGTTTGTCATAGCGCTTAATGTACTTTCGCAGTACTATCACTTCCTAGAAGCTGCTGCCAGTGAAAAAAGTTACGCAGTTTCCACTTGTTTATATCGCTGAAATGCAGGCTGCCGATGATCTCCTTTAAATCCTGGAACAGGTGGTAGCCACTGGACGCGAGGTCCGGACTGTAAGGCGGGTGGTCAATTTATTCCCAAACAAAAGATCTGATTAGTTGGGAACAACTTGACCACCCGCTTTATAATCCGGACCTCGTGTCCAGTGGCTACCACCTGTTTCCGGGAGATAAAAGAGATCATTGGCAGCCTGCATACTGCGTGATTTTCTTCACCGGCGGCAGCTTCTATGAAGTGCTCATCCGGAAGTACATTGAGCGCTATGACAAGTGCTTTAATAAAGTTGGAAACACCAATTACGCTACTTATTGGTGTGTATGAAAAGTAATTTTTTCTTTAAAAAAAATCCATAGCCCCAATAGACACCATGGAAATATTCAGTTCATTCTAATCAATATTGACTTCTATACAGCTTTTAGAAATGTGAACTTTATTTATAGATGTCCTGCGCATTAGCAAAATTAATGCCACTGAATTACAGTTTAAATTAACTAAACTGTTCAACTCTCCATACGAAGGAATAACACTAACCTTAAGACAACTAATAAAAATAAAAACAGTTCTAAAGGGTTAAGGAATAATATTAATGAAATTAAGATAATAAAAAATTCTCTATGCCAATCTTCTGGAGAGGAAAAAAAACCTAACGATTCAAATCATAAACGATAACTACGGAACCTAGATAATCGATCTTTTAAACATTGTGGTCAGTGTAATCGTTCGTAAATTTATATTATTGACGATGATAATTCAAAGTCTAGGCCGTTTTCTCGGTCAAGGTGAAGTCGAAATTATATGAAATAAGAATTACGCAACCAGCTTCAGAAGATTAAATTCGTCACATGAGAGGGCGATTTTTATTAAATTTCTATTTCCTTAAAGAATAAAGGTTTTTGCTATTTATACCAAAACGTAAAGCATTTAGTTAAATGTCTAAAGTTTGATTTTATTAATGTTTTTCTACATTTTCGAGCAAAATTCTTTCAGTGATAAATAATAAAATACATATAGAACTACGCTATTGCCACTTCTAGTTTAATATTAGGCTGGTGATTCATATTTTATGAAGCTTGGCGTTTTAATCTTATTTCCTTGTAATACTGCAGCTGCACACATAAATCATCTATATGTCTGATACATCTCACACAGAAGGTTATCTAAATTTATAAAAAAGAATTAGTGCTTATTAAAAAATAATACTTGCATATGACAAGAACAGTTTTCTATTCTGGTTTTTATTCCTTAACTGTTTTCTTCTGTTTCCTTATCCCGTAGGAAATGTTAAGAAATGAAGGTTGTGAAAGTCATAAGTAATTGAAGACTATAAGTCCTATTGGGTCTAAGTGCCAAAAATTCGTAAATGGAGATATTTAAAAAAAAAAAAAAAGGATCTATGTGCCTATCTGTATGATACTGTCGTTGTATTATGTCACTTGACTTCAATATTTTCAATAAAACCACAAAGTTAAATTTATTTTTTTGAATATCCGAAATTAAAAAATTGGCACTTAATGTTAGACCCAATTTAAGGCACAGGTCTTTCCGATCTCGACACCAGCGAGTCGCGGGTTCGAATCCCGCCTAGGGCATGGATGTTTGTGCTTGTCTCGTTCATAATCGTTCTTTCATCGTCATTAGGGGATAGTACAATAGACCTGAGGTCGCAGTGCTTGGTTCATTGACAACCACCCCTTTCAAAGTCATTAGTCATTAGACCCAATAGGACGTATAGTCAGTCTTCAATTGTTAATATGTAGATAGTAAAACAGTAGCCTATGGAAAATTACTTTTTTAGCTGATAGTTTTAAGTGGCGTTAAAGAACACAAAGATGAAGCTCTCTAAAATTTGCTGAAAAAGCTTGCAGACATATTTAGCTCATTTTACTCTAGGATAAATTTAGCTAAAATTTGTAAGCGAGATTAACCTTATTCCAAGCTTTCTTCCAAAGAGGACGTTCCAAAATACCCTGCCCTGCCATTAATATTCGGGCATCCCTTCGTATATAAGACAAAACATCCCAGAATCTGCTAAAAAAAACGCACGTTCAGCTTCCATCAGGCAATGGCTAATGTGGGAATGGAAGATTAATATGAGCAAGTGACATTGAAGTCATTCTGGGCATTCCTAATTTAACTTTAGTAACGTATTATGCAGCATGTAAACGGAAAAGGGGAAAGGAATTCTACCAAATAAATAAAACCGGCATGGTAAACCATCAAAACTAACAGATCGGGATAAGAGAATTTCTTACTCTATGGGAGAAAATCGCACTTTATCATTGTCTCAAGCCAGCAAACCTCCTGTGATAATATCGGGACTTATGTCCAAAAAAGGGTTGGTTGAGTTTTTGTGAAAATAATATTCTGGGGGTCAGCGCTCTCCATATTCTATTTCAGCTAGGCACCATCCAGCTTAGACTTCTTCGCCGTCAGCAAACAAATGCCTTTGTGGAAGCGCACTGACTAAACACAATGGAAAGAAATCCCACCAATATTACAATGTCAGTATCATTAATGAGAAAGTATCATCTTCAAGAAAACATACATTACTTCCTCAAGCTCACTATTCTGTTGGTGTTTGGGCTTAAATATAAATTTCAAAGACATCTGTAGGTTTAACTTAGTGAACACGTGTAAGGAAAAGTTGATGGATTGCCCCAAATGTAAAATATAAATCTTATCCGACATTTCGTGAAGAAGCATTTTTTGCCCCAAGGCGATATTTCTTTTTATTTATTGACGTTATAGACTCGTTAACAAAAAAATCGACGCATCAAGAAGGAAGTATGCGACCGAGACAAAAGTTGGTCTAGAAGACATGATTAGACTTTCAGAACAATTAGATGAATTATTTAGACAGAAAACATTACACAAAGTGAGCCATTCAGTATGGCGTTGATCCAACTATAGCCGGGATATAAGCTTTTATCCGAAATGGTTACATGGATTCATAAGGTAGCCGGATGGTTTTCTGAGGAATTTCTTGGTAATGGCCTCCAATTGGCGGGCTAATTCGTCGGAAGCGACACTTTATCACATCTCCTGCTGAGAGAATTCTGGCAATCTGCTTGGCCAAAGAGTGTCACAAGCACGGAAACATTCCATGTAGAAGCATACAATGCGTGGCCGGGCGTTATCTATGAAAATAAAGGTGCCACGAAAGAAACGGCAGCACAACGATTCATTTCCTCAACGTACCGTTGTGATGTGAGGATGTCACAGAGCTACCAAAGGGTCTGGCTATCAAAGGAAATAGTACCCCAGACTATAACTTGCTGTTGTCAGGCCTGCACTGATAATTTTATCCAAAACCGTATTGATATAAAAAAGCCCGTCGGAGGTCACGAATTGAATTCAGGGAAATTAAAACACGTAATCAATTTCTGACAAAACTAATGACTCCAAAGTCTTAATCAACGATGATGTCGACAAAAAAATGATGGGGGTCACTAAGACATAAATGACGTCGTTGTGTGTATAATCATTTATTTCAACTTTTAACATTTTTAGATAACTTTAGATACAAATGAACGGACTGCATATTCAGTCATGGCTACGTTGCCCATTAACTATGTGTCAACAACCATAAACTGAATAAATACTATAAATACATAGGATTTTGAGCTTAAGATGCTCTCTCATTATTTATTATTAGGGTGAGGAATCAATTAAGCAAAAATAGAAACATGCCATTTTATTCAGATAACAATATCTCTAAGTAATCCGTAAAGTTATAGAAAAGTTATTATAAAAAAGTAAAAAAGAAAGAATGAAATAAAATTGAATTATCACATAAATTATCACTTTCCATCACAGATTATCATTTAAAAGATTCCAAGTTTTTTTTCTTGAAAGAGATCATATGATTTATCACATATAATAAATAAAAATAAAATCGGCTTTTCTTTTCTAGGCATTATACTGGCGATATATCCAATTTATGTAATGAGTTATTAATGTAGGAAAACTCCTACAAATCAAAATACTCTTGTACGTATTCTAAAATTTGAATTAAACATCGTTAATTGAGTCACTTTTCATGCTTATTTTTAATGCCTCCAGTTATTATTACACATCACCTAGAAAAGTTAAGTAGCCAGTCTGGGATTTCAATTTACTGATATTGAGCTTCAAAGTCATTTCTTACTTATCATTGAACACCAGATTAATATTCATGGTGATCATCTTAAAGTGATCATCATAACAGCGATATTTTCCTAATTATATTTTGGTATGTTTATTCGTCCTCCCAAATGTACTGTGGCTCCGATTCGCTTTCGTCGTTTACAGAGAGACAGCTGATTTGTGACATGATTTCGCTCTCGGTATCGTTATAAGTCAAACTGTCCCTGATCGACCGCAATTCTTCCAATGACTCGAACATCTTGTTACGGCAGAGTGTTACTTCTTCCACCATCTTAGAATGAGCCTCGGCTTTTGATTCTTTCTGCTTCTTAAAACTATAAAGATAAATGGAAACAGTAAATAGTTAAAGTTTGTAGCCTAAATAATAAATTGTCAACTATTAATTTTTGTTATTTATTCATACTAAAGGATATTTTTGTTCTGCTCCTTCAGCTTTCATCACCCTTATATGGAGAAACTGACTGAATCCGTGGGAGGAGAAATTCTTGGATTCCGTTCAAAATTTGAGTATCAGGTTGTTGCAAAAGTTTCTTCCGGTTCTAGAACCCGTGCCCAAGAAGGGCTCATTTACCGAAGGGGGTGTTCATATTATTTCAAACAAATTATTGCATTCGATTCTTGAATATCTTTGCTATATTACATCTGTGAGTGGCATCAGCGGTCTGAAATGGAGCTTTCACGCGAGCATATTCGAGCAATAATCTTCTACGAGTATTCTGGAAAGATCAGTGCTGCGCAATGTCACCGAAACATTTGCCAACGTTTAGGTGATGGCACTGTTAGTTTACGTACAATAGAAGAATGGTATCGCCGGTTCAGATGCGGAGATAGCACTCTTCAAGATGCACCTCTCTGGTCGGCCAATCATGATTTCAGATGATGATCTACGCCAAGCAATTGATGAAGATCACAATGTAACAACGAGGAAACTCGCAGAACAGTTCAAGGTTCACTTTTCAACCATTGCCTGGCATCTGCATGAGCTGAATCTGTCGTTCAAGTTCAATCGTTTTTGCGTTGGAATAAATATCCGGAAAAAACTTTTGCAACAACCTGGTATTTATTGAGATATGTCATGAAGGATATCACTGTATAGTTTCTGGCTCCTAAGATGTGCAAAATATTTTTTGTTGATAGCTTTATGTCCTGCCTTGCTAAAACACATTTCATTTCCCGCAGAGTAGCTGTCCGACAGAGAAAATTTTGAAATAAGAATGGGTCCTCATTTAAATGTTACCTCGATGACAATAGTATCTTTAAAGAAGAGATATTGTTCTCATACTTTTCAGGATGAGAACATAAAACTGCCTTCTTTCATGCCGTTGGCAATGTCCAGTCTTGGTTTGAGCAACATCTTCCAAAACTAGAAAATATAGTTAGGAACCGATTCCTCCTGCATCTCTCAAGGAAATTTGAACAGCTTCGACATGATGAATGCTATACAATTCGATTACCACCATCCAGGAATATTACGATTACATTCCCAGACGAATTCACCTATTTCATGACAATGATGGTCCTAGACTATATTAATAAAGATCTTCCTTCAAAGAGAAGATAATAATAAACTGAAGATATACATGTACTTCCAACAAATCGTAAATACAAAGGAAAAAAGTGAAGGAAAAATTCCGCAACCTGGACTCGAACAAGGGACCATGCCTATCGTGGGCACTGCTTTTACCAATTGAGCTATCGCGGACAATGAACAGCCAAGCTGTTACAATGTGTCCAAATGTACTTCCTTGACATCACAAATTAGCTCAAATGGCAGAGCAGGCCCCCGACTCGAAGATCGGGAATCCTCCTTACCTTTACACCATCAAATATAAATTGATGATAATTCAACTCAAAGAGACGAGGTCTTTCTATTATTGTTTCCATTATTTTGTTTTTCCTTAAACTAATTGTTGATTAAACGAAAAAAAGGTATAAATTTATGACATGTACCTTAAAACACAAATTAGGTCCGCTTCTTCAAAAAGATTATTTATTTTATAATCAAAATCTTAAAAAGAAGCGGATCTAGTTTATGTTTAAAGTACTTCTGGTAATTTGTTATTTCTTCTATATTTTTTTTCTATAAGGAGCGTTCAAAAAGAAACGAGCCGTTGTCTGGAATGTGCAAACCGGTGACAGAATGGTGATATCGTTGCGTGTGTGTAACAAAGAGTGGTTCTGACAAGAGCGCGGAAGTTCGCAGCCCGCCGCTAGAGGGTGACGGTGGAAGTCACGTGACTAAACAAAGGAAGCAGAAGCAAGCGTCAATCGTTCAACGGTCATTCGCGTTGTATAAGCAGAGAATAAGTGAAATGGAGGCGTCAAAAGAAGAGCAAAGAGGTGTTGTTCGTTTTCTGACAGCGGAAGGAGTAGGGGGAACGGACATTCATCGAAGAATGTCACAAGTGTACGGTGAACACTGCATGTTCCTTGCAAGGGTCAAGGCGTGGCACAAGCGGTTCATGGAAGGACTGGTGTCGTTAGCCGATGATGCACGGTCTGGAACACCAAACCGCATTAACGATGACATCGTCCAGCTGGTTGATGGACTCGATTCCCAGAACCACCGAGTTACAGTGAAAGCCGTAGCCGCCGAGGTCGGATTGAGCGTCGGAAGTGTTCACACCATCATAATGGAAAGACTGAACTGGCGCAAAGTGTGCGCCGAATGGGTACTCCACAGTCTTCAACCACAACAGGAAGCATGTCGAATGGCCCACTGTCTTGATCATCTGCAGCGCTATTCCAGGGAAGGGAATGAGTACCTGGCACGAGTGGTGGCTGGAGATGAGTCTTGGTGTCATCACTTCAAAACCAGAATCGAAACGACAAAGTCTCCAGTGGAAGCATCCAGGGTCACCCCTACCAAAAAAATCCAAGGCAATCCACACAACTGCAGGAAGGTTATGCTGACGTTCTTCTTGGACCAAGACGGCCCCCTTTTGATAGACTTCCTGCAGCACGGGACAACAGTGAATGCCCAGCGTTACTCGCAAACCTTGACCACCCTTCGCCAAGCAATCAAATCGAAACGACCAGGCAAGCTCACCCGTGGGGTCATTCTGCTCCACGACAATGCAAGACCTCATACGGCCAACACAATCATGGCACTCTTGCAGAAATTCAAGTTGGGGGTTCTCGGTCACCCTCCATACAATCCAGACATCTCTCCCTGCGATTACACCATTTTTGGTTCCCTAAAAAAGGCTCTGAGGGGCAAACGATTCACCTCGGATGACGACGTCAAGCAGTACATGCGGAACTGGTTCACAAGGCAGCCCCGGGAATTTTACGAGACAGCCATTTACCGCCTTGTGTCGCAGTGGGACAGGTGCCACTACAGCCAGGGCTAATACTTCTGACATACAGGGTGATTCAGTCAATTTCTGACCATTTCAGTAGTACTGTGATTTATTGACCCATTAATGTTTACAAACTTAGCATTTCAGTATGATATTTTAGGCAGTTCGGAGTTTTTATTCCCGTGGAAAAGTCTTGATATTATGCTCAATGTGGCCACCACGAACGTTTTGAACTGCTCGCAGCCGAATGGTGAAGTTGTTCATAACTCTATCCAGGATTTCTGCATCCCCAAGGGTGCAGCAGTCGACGATGCTTTGTCGCAGCTGGTCTAGGGTTCTTGGTGCTGTAGTGAACACACTGTCTTTAAGGAACCCCCAGAGATAAAAATCACATGGATTTAGGTCAGGGCTCGTAGGGGGCCAAAGAAAGCCATCCCCGAATCGATCTGGAAACCTGCTTGAAATGACACGATTTCCGAATTTCTGATTGAGAAAGTCTAGCACTTCATTAGTGGTATGAGGCCTAGCCCCATCCTGTTGAAACCATTGATGTCGAAGCGGTATACGACTCCTTCGCAGCTCGGGGTTGAAGAAGGTTTCCAACATGTTAAGGTAAGCCTGTGACGTTACGGTGCCCTCAAAAAAGAACGGACCAATGATGCCTCTTTTGGAAATCGCGCACCAAGCCATAACCTTTTGTCGATGAAGAGGTGACTTATGGATCTCATGAGGGTGCTGGGAACCCCAAAAACGAACGTTGTGTTTATTAACGTCACCTGACAGATGGAAGAAGACCTCATTTGACACCCACAGGTTGTTCCCAATGTCCTGATTGGCTTCCATTTCTGCTCCAAACTCCATCGCAAATTGTTGTCGCTTCTGTCTTCCAGTGTCTGTTAACTCCTGATAAACATGGACCTTATACGGGAACAGATGTAAATCCTTTCCCAAAATTCGCCACATCGTGGTATACGACAGCCCTTCTTCAATGGATAGGCGGCGAACAGATTTTTTGGTAGGGGAATCGACCAACCTTGTGCGAACATTTTCGACAGCTTCGGCCGTTCGAACACGAGCTTCGCTCCCGCCTTTTTTCTTGCCTTTAACGCATCCAGTGGCACAAAATTGCTTGACAAAATCCATGATTGCTTGCCTGCCTGGTGCGTCTCGACACTTATATTCCTTCCGGAACTTCCTTTGCACGGTTACAGGATTTTGTCAAAGATTTTGTCTGTTACACGGTTACAGGTCAAAAATATTCCTTTGATTTTGTCTCGAAATACTATTCGACAACCTTGCATTTCTGCTCTGTTGATAAAGCGGGCGCCATTTTTCAACAATACGATTTTCATGCAGCGCCGTTGCAACAACACAAACTCCAACTATTTAGAAATTCGATATGGAGCTCATATTCTTTCAATTGTTTATCCCTAATGCACGTCATTCGAGTGAAATGGTCAGAAATTGACTGAATCACCCTGTACATGTACTGGTTTCTGTTCCTAGGCCTCCGGCTCGTTTCTTTTTGAACGCTCCTTATAAGTTATGACATGTTTCTGAAAGAAAACTCATTTTGCATGAGGTTCCCACCTTGGACATTTGTAAGGAATTTTTATTCCACTGTGTAGTGAGGCCAGAACACTCGATAACTATAAAACCACGGATTCTGGAGAAAACAGGCTTTGGAAATGAGCCCTTCAAATAATAAGATTTTAAGAATTATAATGCACCTGAAATACATTTATAAAGAGAAAGATTCTCGTTCCTAATTAATTCGTAGGTTGTTCAAATTGACGTGGATGTATATTTTTAACAACTTTCATATTTAAAAACTGAGCAAAGATCCACAGTTATTTTTCGAAGTTTTCTTCTTGTTTGCTAACACTTTTTCAAACACTCTCATCCTAAATTGCTAGAAGTTTTTCGTCTGAGGTGAACCATCCCAGCCCTTCGTTTATCACCTTCTCATTCTGTCTCAACTACTTTCCTTCCAAAAACTTCTTCAATGATCCAAACAGATAGTTGTCGCAAACGGACATGCGACTTGGTGATTATCTGATCATCGGGCATATGTTGAGACACCCATCTGGCACAGATTTGGGTGAATTGGAGCTTATCTTGGACGATTGTATTTATACTCTGAGCGTTAATGTGTTAAAGCCAATTCATATACAGAATTCTCCTAGAGGGTCGTATCAGCTCATTTATTAGTGCGATTACGGCTTTTCCTGGAATTGCGGTTCAATTTCGACGCACTGTCTGCCCTCCTCAAGCAACTTACTAATCAAACACATGGACAGGATAGACAGGATTCGCCAGAAATCTACGGGGAATTTCATTTCCATTCACGCATTCTTTGCTAGGAAATTGGAAATTTAATAATTATCCATTGTTCTAGAGATGCAGGTACAGACTCCGTCGTCTTTATAGTCCTTGTATTGCGATTGGGTATAATTCAATTTCATACAATTCAACCAGATTTCGTGCTAAAGCAATGATGCGGTTGTCATGCTTACATTATGTTTATGTTGACCCTGAATTATAAAGATTTTGTGTTTTGTTTTACCTTTAATAATTTTTAAATGGTTCTAGTAATGATTTCAGTAAGTTTTTTCGACAAAGATGCATGAACAAGAAAGATTTATCGCAAAAATTATAGTTTATCCTCAAATTATTGAATAGATTTTCAAAATTCAGTTGCTCTGAGCTAATTCCAGTAGTGGTGACAGGCCAAGAAGATATACAGGGTGATTCAGAAAGGTAGGTCAAGAATGAAATACCATGTACAGGTTGTAGCGGAGAACAAAATTTTTCTTATAAACATGAGTCCGGAAATGTATCCTTACAGAAATAATGCAACTTGTACGAGGTAGGAATGACATTACAGTAGGTGTTCAAAATGCCGACCCTGAGCCTCGATGCAGGTGTTTGTAGTACAGTCGAAACTCGTTAATACGAATTCGGTTAATGTACAGACTACACTATGTACTGCTACACAGCTGCTACACCATGTTCGCTGTAAGGAAAAAGAAACGAAAGGATCTTTTGCTAGAAGTGAAATTAAAAATTCTAGATGCCGTTGAAAAACCAAATGCAAAAAAGGGCAGATTGCTAAAGAATTTGAAATTCCTCCCTCAACTTTGTCAACGCTAATAAAAAACACTGAAAAAATAAGACCGCAAGCAGAACAAGTGTGACACTTAAAAAGAAACGGATGCGAACAGCAACACATAAGGAAATGGAAGAGGCATTGTTGAAATGGTTTCAACAAGTTTACTTTTTTCTATATTGTACACGTGCATTGTGTCATTACGTCAGTGCCACTGAACGATGACGAGATCGTTCAACAGTGTATAGATAGAAAGCAGAAATTTTGTAATGTCATGTAGACAGACAGTTTTTTTACTGAAGGAACGGAATAAAAATGTACGTATTTTATAACAATTATTTCGAAAGTTATCAGAGTTGATGGATAATACGAATTCCGGATAATACGAAAAAATTTATGGTCCCGACGATTTCGTATTAACGGGTTTCGACTGTATTTGAAACGCCCGGCGATGTGGAAAGCGCTGTTGGTAAATCCTTTCCGCTTCAGTAGCATTACCCTGTGTCTCACCGTAGACGAGATGCATGTCCGCCAGCTCCGCTTTAGTCAAGCGATCCATTGTACGACAATGGAGTTACATGTTTCATTTCCTCTATTTTAAAGGAGAGAACACGAACAATTTACATGTTTAGATTCTAATTTACATAGACCCTACCTCGTACAAGTTGCATTATCTCTGTAAGGATGCATTTCCGGACCCATGTTTATAGGAAAAATATTGTTCCCCGCTACAAACTGTACATTCTTGACCTACCTTTCTGAATCATCCTGTATAAAGAGCATAAATGTATAACAAATAAAAGCAAGTCAAATTTCACTAACGTTATCAATACAGCTAAGCTATGCCAATGCAATGGGATGATTGAGGAAGTAAAGTCGACCAGTGTTGGACAACGTTCAACAGAACTCGCCTAATTATTGGTAAGAAATAAATGAACAAAAGTAAATATACCACCTCAAAAGTCGTCTAATCGCCCGATATCGCATAAAACAGCACTCGTAAATTCAATACATGACATCCAAACAATGACACTAGCAGAACGTATTAATAACATTTACCTTCAAATCTCCGAACAAGGACGCAGCATTGGGGGGGAGGAGGGGGGGAGTAAAACACTCCTCAGTCACAGAGTAGGGAAGGAACTCTGTGCCTCAGTGCTGTCAATGCCATGTGGCACAGGTGTTGGTAGGTTTTCCTTTGGAACCACGCTCGCAACATTGTATTGGCAATTCATTCCAAACGTGTGACAGTTTTGTGGTAGAAATATTCGACCTCCCTCATTCTAATGTATGTAGTGCGTCTTTTCGACAACCACATTTGTCCTGTAATCGTGATAAGCTATCAAATACCAATGTTTAATAGGAAAGTACAATATCAAAATAACGGGGAAAATATTAGATATCATTATGAACAAATTCAACAAAAACCGTATTGAACTTTTATACCAACAGCTGATCCCATTTTCTTCCATTTACGATATTTTGAATTGAAACAAACAGAAAATACATGTAGAGTACAGTGCTTACTTTTCAATGACTCCTTTCCATTTATCGTTGATTTTGAAAAAGTCAGCTTCTCTCTCGAGCATTTCGATCGTCACATTCTCCGACAAAAACACTTGGCCGTATCTGCATTTGAAAATAAAATAAGAGATCAATTTTAAATGCTATTCTTAAATAAGATACTTCAGAGACTGAATGCATTTTTCTAAAGACTTGACAGCAAAAATTTTATATTCCAGAATTTCTTAAAATTCGTCTCTATACGCATTATGTTCGAAAAGGAATATGTAAATTTTTAGAAAATTACTCAATTCAATATAATTGGACATTTGCCCATCTTGAGAATACTGAAGTATTATTATAATATTTTGTTACTCGTGCTCTGCATCTTGTTGACAAAACCTCCCTCCACCCGTTTTTAATCTCTCACAAGTTATTAAATGTGCTCTTCTCGGTACATTAAGAAAGATAATTAATAGGCAACTTATTTCGCCACGTACCCTGGAATTAATAGATTTTCGTGTTCCCATTGGTAGTAAGAATAATCAAATTCTTTTGTTTCTCGGTAAATCGCGGACCAAGGTCTTTACTTTAGACCCGGCTTTTAAATGAATTTACTTGTTTAACAATAACCAGAATTAATGATATTTTTTGTTGACTATAGCAGACTTGTCCTGCTGTTTTAATCTTTGAACTACCATTTAACTTTCTTTCTTTGTTTTGTCCCTTCTGTTTGATTTCTTTTTCTGTAGTTCTTTTTATATGTGTTTTCATCAACCCCGTTTTGGGCTCTTGCCTGTGGGGGGCAACTCGGGGCTTCCCCCCCGGTTTTATTCCGAGGGTTTTATTTCTGATGTTGTCACATTATTATTATTATTATTATTATTATTATTATTATTATTATTATTATTATATTCATAAAAATATTAATAACAGCATGAGACTAAGAAATGATCAAATCCCTGCCTTACAGGCTTACCCACACAAGAAAAAGAAAAAGCTCTTCGTTTTATTAGTTTTATTTATGTTTGTTTCTTTAATAATTTCTAAGTTAAACCTTTCTAATAAACATTGTTTGTTTTCTAGTTTATGCTGTTTTGTCAACAATTGTTAATAATGGCATATGCTGGCATTGTTGAGCTTGGCTTCAGGGAATGTAGCTGAATGATGGGTAAAGGGTAATGTGGTTCTTTTCTCTTGAGGAGGAAGGAGGTCTAGATAATAAGTCTGAACAATAGGCGGGATAGGCCTGTTGTGGATCCCATGTGGATGGTAATTGTATTTCTGGTAGTGGGATTCTTGGTTTTTAGCGCTGGATGCACTAGAAGACATCCCATGTATTGATTCAGAAATTGTTAAGCAAGGACGGAACTTATTTCCCGGAGGATATTGCTTGGCAATGGAATTTGAGGCTTATAGGGCCTGAAGTAGTTCCTAGGTTTGGAACCCTGGAACGTCTCGACCTTCTGGCGAAAACATACAGGACTGGGTGATGTATGATATTATGATAAGGAACTGTATTGCGGGTTGGTTTGAACTATCTGACCACGGCTTTGCTTTTATCGCGTTTGTTCAATTCAATTGTTGCTCCTGCGTTTTTTCCTCCTTTCAAATTCAATTGTTGGGTGATTTTATGGCTGTGGTGTTTCTTATGTTTGGCGCGAAGTGATATCACATATTTGGTGTTTCTGGTAGCGGACTTTTATTGTCTTTGGTTGTGAAGTGGCTTGTTTCTGGATTTAGGCGTTGGAAGGCGTGTTTTTGCCGTTTTTTCCCGTCGTGCTGTAGCTGTTGCCATCGCAACCACACATAATTAGCATATCGCGGTGGTTTCGAGCTATTTGTGGATTTCTGATTTTCTTTTTTTTTTTTTTTTGCTTTCTGGATGATTAGCCATTGTCGAAAGGAACCATGTCTTAAAGGTAAGCCAGCATTTTTTGAGCGTTCTGGTGTTGGGTTAGGTTAACTGTGGTTGGGTTAACTTAGGTTTAACCATAAAATGAGTTCCCATAACTTTCTGGCAGCCATTTCTGTGACACTAAAAAATACGGATCATTAGCCTCCTGTAACCGGTCGAGGGGAAACCAACTGCCCCCTGTAACCAAATAGGTTGGGGTATATATCAATTATTTACCCCCGGAGGGGGACGTCGTAGACAGAACGCCGAAGACGTTCGAGTAACGGAAAACAGTGACCAATGAGCCTCATTGAATGAGGCCCGCAGCGCCGAGAGTGGTAAAAGTTTGTTAAATTTAAAAGTAGTTTTTTTCACAGATTAAGGAGAAAACATTAAAAATTTGTTTTTCTCCTTAATCTGTGGTTTTTTCCTTAGATAACCTCTCTCAATATACGGTGGGTTGTTCATCACTGGAACTACTTTTAGACTTTGTCACGTAATCTGAAAAAAACGCAGGTTGCTTCCTGAACAATCGACGGGAAAGAAAACGCGCGCCAACAATTGAAATGAACAAACGCGAAACAAGCAAAACGCCGTGGTCAGATAGTTCAATTTAACCGTATTGCGTATTGTGTAAAATTCGAACATGAACTGCTATCCGTGTATTCTATTGCATATTGGCATGTCGCTCTAATTGCATAATTGTATCTGAGTTTTTTGTTTTTTATCTTTTCTTGTGATCGAGGTCTTAACAGGAGAAAAGTTAGCAGTCCTTGGAAAAGAAGACATGAAGGACCTGAAGGAGAAAAGTTAGCAGTTATTTTGATGCCTCTCTTCTCGCATGGTGTTCTTCTAAGATAAGAGGAAACAGAAGACTTCCGTGGGACATTGGTATAACCTTTCTTTTATTGTTATCTGCTGTGGAACGGGGAGCAAAGACCTGGTCTTTTGTCCTAGATGAAAATTGTCATGGGCCACCTTCTCTGTTTGAAGCCAAGCATTAGTTACTGTATTCATTTTTATGTATTTTAAAAAATTTATAATAAACCTTGAGCATACGTAAAATTCAGATTAAGTAACTATTTATTTCAGAATCCAGGATCATATCCTGGTTGCCCTTGTTCGGGATAAGTAGAATAACTACCCCCCCACAGGGACAACGTCACAATTTAAACAAAAGTTTCATGTGGACCATAAGTTATGCCTCAGGGATGCGTATACAAAAATGATATTAGTTCGTGGGCTGGAGCTGAAATCATGGTTATAATAATTTATTATAATTGAAAACCTATACGCATCTTTTCTTATGTTAATTAATATTTGTAAGCCTGTTATTAAATTAAAAATTGAGTACATTATTTCTTTTCTCGTTATTTAAGTCTTGCTAATTCTTTTTTTAATTTCTCAATGGTAATATTATAAATTCTTAAACCTACTCTGCTAAAAATGCAGTTTTTAATTTGCTAACATGTTAGAATACCATACAATATGCAGAAATAATTAAAAAAAAATGAAATTAAGTAATCCACTTTGCCATCAGGACCAATTTCCCCCAGGTGCCATTTCGCATACGTAATTATTGCCGAGTTGCTGAGTAAATGTGGTGGCGTGGCTTATATCAACGATTAAATTAGCCCATTACAAACAGCACAACGTTCATAGATAAAGCTTAATTATGACAGCTAGCTAATTAAAATTCACCGTTATTCTTAGAGGCATGTAAATAATATTATATTACCTGGCTTCATCAGTAATATAAAAAAGAATCAATATAAATTATAAAATTATCATAAGTAACATCATCTTTAGTATCTCTATGTTCATAACGGATTAAAAATGACATTCTGTCATGTTCTTCAAAGCTTATTATTTTGAAAATACAATAGCATCAAATTGAATTTATGATAATTATCAATTAGAGGATAAATGTAACCGTAGAGTGAGAGATATAAATCGAATTAATAATGGTCGCCATTAGAAAATGGGCGCTCAAATGATAAGCCACAATATACGATTTCAGAGACATATGAATATTTACTGATTATTAAACGTAAGCTTTCTTTGTTAGTGTTCCACATTATACCGCATGGTATCTTCTCAAACATGCTATTTGGGTTTCTTTTTTTTCCTGAAAAGTCATTTCTAATTGTAATGTATGGGTCAGTTCACCTTTGTTCTGGGTTTCATTTTAAGGTGGTGCATTTTAAGATGATTATCAATTTATAATCTCCGTGGTTTATATTTAAGCATACAAATTTAATCATCGAAATCATTTTAACAAGCTTTAATAATTTAAAAAAAGCTCCTTAAATTTTCCATCTCTGAGAAAAACTTTACAAAAGCTGATAAATATATTCCAGAGTTACAAACAGCCTGAATCGTGTGTCATGCGATACAATCTGTATCACATTATTTACAGAGAACTAAAAAAATTCTTCAAAAACTCAAAAAAATTCCAAGATAATCCATTTCAAATACCTCGAGCAAGAAACGTGGCGCCTTTGCGTGTTGCCCCACTGGCCTTGTTTTCATAGGCACTGCCTTTCTAACGATTTCTTGGAGAACTGTTTACTCAAGTTCCCCTATTCAATTCTTCTGACACTATTACTCATCAACATTAGATGTTAGAAAAAAAATCTGCTAATTTCGTACCCATGAGCCTGCATACATGATTTGAGGTCAATTGGTCCAGCCCTCATTTAAAACCCTATCGATATACAGACAGATTCGCTTATTTTATACATATAGAAAAAATACGGACCCCTATTAGCATATACATGTATTTAGTGTTCTAAATTATAACGGGACTATTTTTAGTTATGTGTTTCAAAATCATTTCACTAAAAATTAAAAAGAAACGCCACTCTATTGGGTTTTGCGTGCATCTTATCTATTTCTTTTTTAATGGTGAATAAATTCCCGCTTAAATTTCTGGGCTAATTTGTATTTATCTTCCCTTTTTATCATTTAACAATCTGATGTCATAAAAAAAGGAATTCAAATAAAAAGATACCAGGAAAAGGTAAAAACAAAAGACACCAAGAAATAGAGTAATGTGTGAGGTCAGGAATTTGTTTTGATGGACGATCTTTTCGGACTGCACGTAATGACATTCTTAACGGCCTGCAAATTTGGTATCGTCATGACCGACCGAGACGTCCAACGATAACCGCCAAGTCATCCTAATAGAGTAAAACAGTTGGATGAGAAAATTCCTGATCTCACACATTAATCTCCAGCAAGAATAACTTCAATAACTGTCACCGTTTGCCTGCACTTCCATTTTAAAAACAGTCAGTCCATTTTAGGACAACCTGTATCTTCAGCAGATCTGATTTGTAAAATAAGCCTGAACAACTTATTGCCTAAGGAGCTCAGTGTGGCATTAAAAGTTGGCGAAAAGGCTGTGAGGCCATTAACAAAAGATACTCACGAATAACAAAGATGGGATAAGAGACCACTTTTCCACAAAGAGAGATATTTTACTTCCACGAATGTACGTTTCTACAAATTAGCTGTCTTCATCAGCGTGTCAAAGCTTGCACCAAATTACTTGACAATATTTATTATGAGTTAGGCGTTTAGAAAGCCATACAAAATTCCAAAAGATATCAAATTTAAGGTTTAGCTAAGTAATCGTTTATTTTAAAATAGCTATCCATTAACATTATAAGATGATTTCACACAAAGATTGTTTAGTTAATGCTTCAACTCTTTATTATTATTATTATTATTATTATTATTATTATTATTATTATTCTCCCCTGGGACCGCTGCTATTCAATATCTACTCTGCAGACCTAATAGCTTCTTTACCAACTAATGATGTTCAAATTCTAATGTATGCGGACGATCTTAAATTTTTTCGTGCATTGACAGTTGGCAAGACTGTATTAAAATGCAAAAAACGTTGGACTCAATTCTCTCCTGGTCTAAATCGAACGGATTAAGTCTTAACTCGAGCAAATCACACGTAGTTTCTTTCTCCAGGAAAGTTACAAATTTTATTTTTGATTACAAGATTGGTCATGATATCATTGGGAAAAAAGATGAAGTTAAAGATTTAGGCATTTTATTTAATTATAACTTATCTTTTACCCCGCATAATGATAACATCATAAGAGATGTCTCCCGTAGAATTGGCCTCTTGAAAAGGCTTACCGCATTTTTCAAAAATCCATTAACTATCGTAAAGTTATTTATTTCTATAGTAGTTCCTAAAGTTACATATGGTGTGTTAATTTGGTTTACTCATCACACTCAAAACTTTTTACTCCTACAAAAGAAATTTCTTGCATTTTTAAATTTTCTCTCAAAAAAATATAACAAGCATGATCTCAATATGGAATTTATAAATGTGTTTACTCTTTCCAATATCATTGGTAATATTTTTCTTAATGTCCTTAAGAGGATTGTTTCTGGGGCTGTTTGGATGCCCGAGGTTCTGTCATCTATCGGGCTGTCAGTTCCTAGAAAACGTCGTCATAAGTGTCTTACTTTAATAACTCCTAGTACGAGGACAAATATTGGTGAGATTACTCCTTCGTATAAACTTGTTACTTTGTATAATAAAAACCTTTCTCATAAAGATGTAGACATTTTTAATGACCCAACCAATTCTATTTTTAAGATTTTAAATATCTGATTTTGAGTTATTTGTTCTTTTTCTTTTGATTCCTTCCCTCGCTTGGGTTTTACCACCTGTAGGGACAGTTTATATTTGCTTGTACATTCTGATCTGATTAAATTAAATTAAATTATTATTATTATTATTATTATTATTATTATTATTATTATTATTATTATTGTTATTTAACTTTATTCAAACGCAATAATTCCTTCATTTCTTCAAGTAGATTTTAATCAACTTGGTATCAACTGACAGTTTGTTATGCAATATCTTTTTAAAATGAATTATCAAAGGGTTGTTAATAGCTGTAGCAACCATAATGAGCGCCATGGATTCAAGTTTCGGATAGGTTTATGTGACTTTACAATGTTCCCATTGATAAGTTTTCAAGTTTTCCAACTAGATTTCCTTTGTTTCTTAAATTAGTTGTTTTGTATTACATTTCAAAGAAATAGTAAGAAATAGTAATTATTGCGCGTAAATTCTTCGTCGATTGTTGTAAAATTCCTTGAATATGATATTTTTAGAATTTAATCGGAATGAACCGAGAAATTTTTTTTAACCCATTTTAACATTCTTTATTTTTCTCTTGGCACCTTAATCGCCATATTTTCATGAAATACAATATTTCGCGCCAAAATATAACACGGGCGTTCGTGCACCTTATATCGACTAGTTAGTTAACGATTTGTATGTCTTTTTTCTTTACCTTACGATGTTGAGGAGAATCCTAAAACATTCGGGGTCTCGATCGAGGAAAATGATGTCTTCTTGGGGCACCCATGTGTAGTAATTGATGGTCCTTTGGCTATTGATGATACGGTTAATAAATCGACTTCCCAGTTTCTGAAGGGTGGCCTTAGAAGTTTCGTAATAAACACCGCCTACGTTCAATTTGATGCGAAAATAATAACTCATTTTTGAACCATGAGTTTAAGAATGAATCTATAAAGAAAACGCAGACACTGAAGAAAAATGAAGACAACCTTTAGCAGTTGTGCTTATGGTTTCGGTTTTGCAAAATGGCTACATATAAGTAGTCACGTAGTTCGACTTTTATCAGATTGTTGTTTCAACCAATCACGGGAGATCGATCACCTTCCGAATCGTTTCATCGAGAAGTTTAGTTTAGTTTTTAATCTAATTTTTCACGGAAAGTTTCCTCCCACCCTTGTTTGTATTTGGAATCACGTGTAAATAAAGGAAATACGTAAGCTATCGTGATTGCACCTGCATTTGAAAGACAGATATTATAGATTATCATCGAGTGATAAGCTAGACTGTGAGCTTTCAAAAGGTAAATGCTACTTATAGGATGACTTTTTACCAATTGTAGGAGTTCATTATTTAACTCACAATCACCAAATCCAGTAACATTTGGAAATTGTACACCTTACGATATTCATGGTATATACAATTTCATGCAAGCTTTAACGTCTATAAACCTGCAACGATTAGAAATTTGATATAAATACTTGATGCCATAGCACGTTGTTGTTGATAAATTGGCATACAGCCAATACTAGTCTCGAATGATTAACTATTATCCTAATTTTTTGACATTTACCATATAATCGTAATAAGTACGTATAAATCTTTAGATATGTCTAAGTTTTAATGAATTTTAACGATTGCATTTTAATGCTTTTAAAATAGTCCCATGATGTATTTACTTCAACATCAAGATACATCCGAATTTATCATTGTTAACATAAACACGAAAATTTGTTTAGTAATGTAAATGTTGAATACGTTTGCGTTTCCTTCCCTTCTGTATTGCTTCCATGTTATCATAAATCAGGTTTGTTCAGAAATAGAATTACTTCCGTTATCTTTTTTCCGATTATCGTTCAATTTACTTTAAGTGCTTCGTTTTCGATTCGTCATATTGAATTTTTTATAATTGCTTATCGTCAGAAAACCAAAAATGAAACTTTAGAAGATAAGAAGTTTATCAGTAATAACAACGATGTTGTTCTTTATTTTCCACGTTTTATAACTTTGGTTATTCATTTCTCCCATAAGGGAATTAAATGTATTGAGAGAATCTGAAATTAGAACACTAACTTACAATAAACAAACGGAGAGTACACAGGCACGGGAATAGTGATATTTTATTTTATTAAAGATCTTGTTGGAGCTCCGCGTGCTGAAATTACTTCAGCTACCCTTCTGGACATACTTTATACAAAGTTCCAGTGAACAGTTTTCCTTATATGGATCCATTCTTGCTGCAAAAACCTAGCCAAACCAGCTATGGATTTAGTTTGTGACTCCCTGGCCCTTACTTGACGCTCCGGCTCTTTCTATAAATATTCGATTGGGTTAAGGTCAGGACTCGGCTTGGCCACGGAAACCGAAACATGACATGGAGCATTATCGTCCTGAAAGTAGCAATTTCTCTTTACCAAAAAATTCCCAGAGCGTAGATTGCAACCGATTATCCAAAATGTCCTTGTAGGCTTCAGAGTTTAAATTGCATTCAACCACATGCAAGGATCCCAAGCCATGCCATTAAAAAATACCACCCACATACCTTATTACGGAGGGTTGATTCAGATAAAATGAGACGACTTTAAACGCCGCGTATGACCTTGACGGAATGTGATTTGCATGACTCGTCCACTATTCATGGAGATTAGCTTTGTATACACTTGTTGCTGTTATTTGGGACATTTCGTGCTGAAACATGGCTTCCAAAATCACAGCTTTTTGGGAAGGGTATATGTTTGGCCTTTCCGACGCTAACTTCAGTCTTTCGTGCATTGTAGAATTATGCAAACGAAATGGTATTGTGGTATCCAAAGCTACTGTGGGTCGAATAATCAAAAAGAACAAATTGCGACCATCTAATGAACGTGGACGAGTAGAGAAGCAGACCAGAAACAAGCCCCAGCCAACACGCCCAACTCAGGTGGTTCGAGAAATCCGGTCTGAAGTGCTGAAAGAAAATCCCCCCACACAGAAGTCTAGCCCAAAGGAAAGGTATTTCACAGGCAACAGTCTCCAGAATAATTCATGACAATCTTGGGCTGGAGCGACGTCATAAAGCGCGCGGTCACACAACTGAGTGACTGAACACAACTGAACACTGCCAAGTCATCTGTGGCTTACTACAGGAAGATGAAACAGGAGACGGGCATACGAGTTATTCCCTTCTTTCATGTGCCTGTAAAATCTCCTGACGCATCACCGATGGATTTCTGTGGTTTTGGTCTCCTGAAACGACGGCTCGGAAGTCGCCGACCAAGAACCGTTGATGGGCTATGGAAAGTGTGTCAGCAGGTGTGGAACGAACTTCCCATGGAGTCCCTCAAACTCAGCCTACTTCAGTGGAAATTACGGTGCCGGGCGATAGTCCAACAGTGTGGCTCTCACATCGAACACAACCGATGGTGGCGCCATGGTATTACACCATCGTAACAGAACTGCAAAGTCGTCTCATTTTATCTGAATCAACCCTCTGTACACTCAGGTAAAAGGCGCCCCCCTGGCTATTCGCCATACGCAAACATGCCCATCCGAAGAGGAGACAACGGACGAAGTAGAGAGAAGCGAGCAAGATAATGTAAAGAAAAAGCCGGCCCCTGCGAAAGAGAATGGAAGAGGTCGGATGGAGAGAAATCAACTCGCTTGGCCATTGGTGGAAAAGAGGAGAAATGAATTTAAGAAAAATAAAGATATTGCTAGAAACAGGGAGAAGAAATTGGGAACGAGAGAGAGAGGACCGATTGGGGAACGCTCTCGAGAACTGAAAGGAAAATGGCGGTGGAAACCGAAACAGCACGACTCGAACACAAATACGAGATATGTAGAGTCCGCCGCCAGCGAGGGAGTCCACGAGGAAGGATAGACGCTGCGAGTGGAAGAAACGATACCACTGGAGAGGAGAGGGAAAGACTGTCACCGACGGGAGGAAACCTCAAGACCACGAACGAGCAGTACGGAACAAAGCCCGACTCCAGCAATAAAGTAAGAGCAACGTTTCTGTATTTAATTCGCCGGCGAGTAGTGCTATCGGTGTGACTAAGGTTTCTAATAACTTTAGGAAATACGAGACACGGACATTTAAATTAAGAGGAGGAATCATCGCGGGTAATGAGCCACTGGATAATGCAACGGTTTCCTCAGTGGCGCAGGTCAACGACCTTACGAATAATTTGGGCGATAAAGGGACATATGGACAAAATCGTTTAGAGAACTACAGTGAACTGTGAGCAATGTAGTTGTCAGGAAAGATTCTCTAAGCGATTTCATTGCATCCAGTGCCCAGTGCTCAGCTATTCTTTGCCAAGTAGACGGGACCAGCTTTAGCAGCCAACCAGTTAATTCAATTGCTAATGAAAGTTCACATGGACTAAATACGTTAGAGAACTCTACAGAACCTTTTAACCGTGTAGTGATCGGAAAAGATCCTCTCAGCGACTTCATTGCATCCAGTATCTATAGCGCAGCTATTTCTCGCCAAGTAAACGGGCCCAGCCAGCCCAGCCAAGCAGCGAATTTGTCGGAGTTTAAGGCTTTGCTTTCAAGAGAAAACGAAGAGGAGCTTTCCATTGAGGAACGCTTAAACGGCATATCAACGTCCAGTACCAGAGAGATAGGGAATGCTCTCCAACTAGACGGCCCCAGCCAGCCAGGCCAAGCAGTGAATTTCCAAGTAATACATTCTTCGCTCTCGCCGGAGAGAGAGGAGCAAAGTCGCAATAATAGCGTGCCTTTAGCGTTAGGTAGCATCGACGGGGCCCTAGTCGTTCTGCCGCGCTCGGTAGGCAGTATTGCGTCCTTTGCTATTAAAATTTTAAAACTGTTGTTGCATATATATATGTGTTGTGTGCTAGCTGGCGAAGTGACTGAATTTACATTAATATGCTATTTTGTTTTTCTAATAGCTCCCACCTGCGAGAAGCTTTACCCTAAGCGGTTGCCGTGTTCTGTGTCTACGGTAGCCATTAGCAGTTACTATACGCAAGTCTACTTTCGCCCCGGTTGGTTTGCTCAGCAAACTGAAGAGGTCAAGTCCCTTACGAAGATAGATTAAGTGATGCGGATTTGTCAATCCCCAAGTAGAAGACTGTCTCCGTAATTCGACCAAGCAAGCTTCTCACACATCGTTTGTTAACATATCAATTAAGATTCTGAACGTTACTACCCAGACGGGTAAAGTTATTATCATTAATTTGAGCTTTTGTGATTCAGAATTAATCAATCAGTTATTCAAATTAAGAAGCCAGAGGCTCCAATCTTGCTATTTAATTAAAGAGAGAAATTAAATTATTTAATTAATATGTATGAGCTGGCCTATCCCCAGCTCCCCCTAACTCTCAGAAATTAAATAGAATTATAATTCAAATAAATTTGTCTCGCGCCTTTTCCCTCCTGTACACTAAACAGTTATTTTATTCTGCTCAGTGGTTTAGTTGTGACAGCGTGCGTGTTCCGACGCCTGTATTGTTCATTTCTTCACGATATCACCAATAATTTAACGCAGCTGTGATAATTTTCCTGAAATTTCAGGAATAGACAGCCCGCAATGTGGCATAAGATTATTACGCCTCTCTCCATCTACGAGCAAATTTTGCACCAACACTTTCAAATTACATCAGCTGTTGATGTGCGAGTATGGGTTCCAACGCGTAAGTCAGATTTCTTGTAATTATTGTAGGGTAGTGTATCCCTATCCAAAACATATATTAACGAACTCCAAACTTCGTCAGATACTTAAGGTGGTTTTCCTTGCTAACGTCACATTCACTCGTACAGGAAAATATCTCTGAGATGTGTATCCGGATAAATGGCATTAAGTCCAGACCGTTCACCGTGGGTGTTGGACTCCGCCAAGGGTGCGTACTGTCACCCCTCTTGTTCATTATCTTTATGGACTGGATAGACAGGGGCTGCCGAGGCGATGAGCGTGTTTGTGTGGGTGACTGCCTGGTGGAGAGGTTGCTCTTTGCTGACGACCTTGTCCTCCTTGGGTTTTCTCGCACGAACCTTCAGCATGCACTAGACCGGTTTGCAGCCAAATGTGAAGAAGCTGAGATGAAGATCAGTGTGGCTAAAACTGAGGTTCTGGTCCTTTCAAGACAGCCTGCTCAGTGCGCTCTCCATGTTAGGGGAGCCTCATTGAGACAGGTGGAGAAATTCAAGTATCTCGGGATTGCATTCACGAGTGATGGACGGCAGGAGAAAGAATTGGATGCTCGGATCGGTGCAGCAAGCTGTGTCAGACGCGAACTGTGGCGATCCGTGGTAACGGAACGCGAGCTGGGTAACAAAGCCAAGCTCTCCGTCTTCAAATCTATCTTTGTCCCCATTCTCACCTATGGTCATGAGGCTTGGGTAATGACCGAAAGAGTGCGATCGTGGGTACAAGCGGCCGAAATGAGATTTCTGAGAGGTGTGGCAGGTGTTACCCTACTAGATAGAGTGCACAGCAGCACAATAAGAGAGTCTTTAGGTGTTGAGTCGCTACTTCTCCCCATTAAGAGATCCTAGTTGCTCAGTTGGTATGGCCACGTGATACGGATGCCGCAAACTGGACTTCATAGGCAGTTGTTATTTTCCAAGCCGGTGGGTAAGAGACCAAGGGGTCGGCCTAGAACCGGGTGGCTAGACTACATGGAGAATCTGGGTTCGAGTCGCTTGGGTATTACCAGGGAGGACATGCACCTGATGGCGGAAGATCGCGATCGCTGGAAATCCTCCATAGGGCTGCTGTCCCCGCAACCCTAACGGATAAGCGGGTTTGAAAAGTAGGTAAGTAAGTAAGGAAAATATCTACGAGGGTCACTTATAAAGTCATGGCAACAACGTTTTTGCAAGCAAATGTGATTTTGGTTTGGTTTGGTTTGTTTGATATTAACGTCCTTTTCAACTGCCATGGTCATTTCAGGACGGCGTTAAAGGGGCCGCAAATTTTGCCTCGCAAGGGTTTTTTAACGTGCAGCCGACAGACGACTACACGGGACCAACGGCTTTCCGAGGGAAGTGCGTGAGATCTCAGGATTTTCCCCCTGAAAAAATCCTCGTCGTCCTCGGCCGGGGTCGAACCCGCGTCCTCGGGCATCAGAGGCGATCACGCAACCACTGAACCACCGAGGCCGGTACATTTCAGAATCTACATTACATATGAAAACTACTACCATTCCAACATTTTTACGGTAGATGATTTTTTTACTCATACTCTTCTCTCTTGTCTACAATACTTCAGAAGAAATGACTCAATTTTATAAGATTATGCAGATTTAAACCAAGTTCCTTATCTTCGTATAGTTGACGTGTTCTGAAGTAATTTTTTACCGTATGGAACTAATAATCTCGAAGAGCATCTTCGAGTCAAATCTTATACCGGAGCAAATGCTCCAAAGAAAGACCATGGGAATGACTTTCTGTGAAATTCCAAGTGGCAAGTACTGCGCGTAAATCTTCCGGTACTTCACACTCTCAACACTGATAGGTACTTCTATGGCGATTCTTCTGTCTTGACGCTTTCTGAAGTTGTTCTAAAGTATAAAGTAAATTTATATTACTCTAGTCATGTGCTAATGGTGATAGCTATAGCGTTCCATTATAAGGTTCTAATGCAAACGAGTTAATCAAATGGAAACGAGTCACAGGTCTTAATGGGATTTTCAAATGAAACACTAGCTACCGTGCAGCTAAAAGAATGAGTCGTTTGGAATTAGCAATGAGACAAATTCCCAGTTGTTGTTAAGGCTGTGGTCCCACCCGTCGACAAACTTCTATATACCTTCCGCAAAAAAGCTCGTGGCTTGGAGCTGAAGTTCAGATGCAGCAAAAACTATCCGAAGATTATCCGTACAGATGTGAGGAGTTCTGTATCTGGGCTCTGGTCAACTATATACTGGATCTTTCATTTACACATAACATTGTGTTTAGTGATGAGGCAATGGTGAGATGAACCATCAGAACATGAGATATTGGATGCGATACGACAGATCCATCCAAAGTCGTTGGTGATGTCAAAGTTATGGTTTGGTGGGGGATATGGGGCACCCGTTTAATCGGACTAATTTTCATAAAAGATACCCTAAATGTTAATGAGTACCTGCGATAGTTATAGAACACTGTTTTGTTACCGTCGCTGTTGGCTGAAGATGACAGTTTCCCAAATTTTTTCCAACAGGATGGTGCTTCACCACACTACGGATGTAATGTCCGTCAATGCCTGGATGGGTAATAACTTGGTCATGGGATTGGTCGGCGAGGTCCTATCGAGTGGCTACCGTTCCCCAGACCTCTCACCGCAAGATTTTTTTACCTGTGGGGTCACTTGAAACAATTTGTGAATGGTGTGAAAATCCAAAGCAAAGGTCACCTTCAGCAATGCATCCTACAGGTCTGTGACAATGAATATAAAACGAAATATGAATTCAGCCTCCCAAATTTTCGCATATATGTCGCTCCTTACTTAAATCATATTTGATGTAGATTCTGTTAATGTTGACGATTATGGCTTGTTATGGACTTCCACTAGTTGAATTCTATCACTTCATGTTGATACGTTTATGTCATCAGATATGTTATTGGCGTCGAACTTTCAGTTATTGGCGTCGAACTTTCAGTTATTGGCGCATTTGTATCGAGCTGTAGTTCATCTTGGCGGCGCTGCGCCTCAACTTTGAGGCGTTCCTGTTGAGCCCTTTGACGCTCAACATTGGAAATCCGGGTTTTTTTGGATTCCCCATCCCTCGATCTACATTCCTGTGACGGGTTCTATAATTTTTCTCGTGTTTATTAGGCATAAATTTGGAAATACTGTAATTTTTGCGAAATTTCCACACTTCGAAGGCCGATATCTTAGATACTATTGAATATTGAGGTTTAAATTTTAAGCCATTTTATAAAGCGCAGAAAGATAAAATAGATGACATCTCAAACGTCGTGATAGCACAAAGGAAGCCGGCGCTAGACTAATTTAATATCCGCCATAGAGCAGATTTTCTGACACTGCGATTGTGTCAGCCAATGAGATTAGCACGAAATCAGTGATGGTCTAGAACATGCTTTGTTCTATACTCTATCGAATGCGATATCAATCATTCTTCTATCATTATTAGTTTTCACGTTATTAAAGTTTTCGTGATCAACACTTTTCGAGACATCAACGATTTAAGCGTGGCATCCTAGTCTCGAAACGTAAGACGTATTCTACGTCAAAATTTGATATTAGCTAGTAATACAAATGGTTACTAATTTCTGGTCGCACCTTTAAGGTTTTCTAACACGCATTATTAGAAAAGCAATATTTGAAAAGCAATGTTTAAACAATGATAAGCGTTTTCTAAATATGTAAATAATCTTAAAATTAACCATAGGGCTTTATTTAATTTTTACAGAACTCGAACAATAAAAATTTTTAATGGAATTTATAGCGTCAAATTTCTACTGGAAATTTACTGTTGCTTCTTTCGTGGAAAAACGAAAGGAAAAAGTAGCATTTATTTAAATGAAACAGTTAATATTCGCTGATTCTGGATAATTCAACAGCTGCGCTATTGATGGAATAGGACATGCGTTTTTGCACGCACATCTCATGTATTAAAATAAAGAGTTCATGTTTAAAAATAGTTGTTCACTGAATACTTCCGTATTTTATTCTTCCAACCAGTTGATGTTATATGGGTTTATTCCCAATTTAAAGTTAAAATTGATTTTTGATAATTATAATCGACTCAATATTTGCGGGTTAGGCATTCGCGAAAACTTCGATTACTCGCGAGCTTTCGTAGACTTGAAAATTTAAACAATACAAAATAAGACTTAATAAACCATGTGTTAGAAATCTATTTATAATTTACTGTCATACAAAAATTTATTATGCAGAGCTAAATTTTGTCAAAAATTTCAGTTCGCAAAAGAACGGCAAACTACGTTACTGACACTGAGAAATAGCTGACGGCACGAATTAAAATGGGAATTAAAAAAGATTAAAACGAGCATCAGTTTGATACAAGTCATCGAATCCGACAGCTGTTTCGCATTTATCAAGGATGTGAGTAGAAGATAAAAATAAAATCTTGCGAAATAATTTCATTAATGAGTAGATTTAAATTTGTTGAACATAGCACGGGACACTTTGTTTTCGTAGTTTTATCAACAATACAAGAAAGAGAAAAAAAAATTCAAAAAATAAACTAAATCGAAGAACTCCGATCAGTTGGGGATCGGAAAAGATCAGAAGGTCTAACCAGCGAGCAACAAATGTAACAACGCCTGATCAATAAGCTGATAACGCACAGCATTGACTGTTTAGGAGTTTCCCATCAGGAAGCTGGCATCTGGTTTAGGAATGTCCCATCTTAGGGCCAATTTCGCCACAACTAGTTTCTAACCAAACGGTTAAATTCAAACTCATCGAACATATTGTTTCGCATCACTACGTGCTAATTAGGATATACTGTAAATGTGCTTATCCAAAGGATAGGTTTATCCTTCCAAATTCTGCCAAATACTTGTTAAAGGTTGCAAGGCTATTATAACGTTTGGATTTGGTTTAGGGCGCTCAGGAAATTTTTCACGAACTTAATAGAAATTTCTCCGAAGAGGGCTATCTCCTCAGTGTAAATTAATCAATCTCCTGGTATCATGTAGATCAAGAAAGTAATTGCCGAATGAGCTTTTCCAACGTATTATGCGACTCTGAAACTTTCCGTTAACAGATAGAGTAAACCATAGAGATAAAGATGATGAACACGCATGCTCGAAAAGGGGAATTGCTAGTCATTAAATAAAACAAATTTTCCTCAGTGGTTAAGACATAATTATTAAGCCTTCAAACAGAAGAGTTTGTGCAGGGATCCGGTTTAGGCCTTCTATTGTAAGGTTGTATAAAGGTTGTTTAATTGCAATACACTTACAACAGACGTCCAGCTATCTTCGAAAGGTTGTGCCTACACGTAGTCACCCATGTTGTTCAGGCAACGGTCCCAACGGTTGGCAAGTTTCTGTATACCTTCCGCAAAGAAGCTGATGGACTGCACCCGCAACTTTCACTTCTTGGTTCCTGTGGACACAATTATCAACCAAACGACGACACGAAACCACAAATCCACAAAAATAATTTTACTTTTTTTTGTGGATTTGTGTTTCGTGTCGTCGTTTGGTTGAGGATATGAGTTGCTGTGTTTCCATATGCTGCTTTGATTCAATAATGATCCTTTATCTGGTTATTATCGTTATATCGGCCACTATAATACACATAGCAGTTTAACTATTTTTAGTGAGCACAAAATGACAACTGCGCGTTGTCTATACTCACATAAACAAAGCACGAGCTATCTTAACGGCCGACAATAACAGAAATACTTCGACTGAATCGAGGAACTTTCGGAACACGTTAGTCGAACATACGCGCTTTTTAGTATAAAGTAAAATAGCATGCTGGGTAAACTGGGACAGTAGAAGTTGCTATTTTGGATGATTTTGATAAATTGTAATTGTAATATGAGAAAATGCTGTTTACCATTATAAAACGTACTAAATTTTGTAGGCAATCACTAGCTGCATAAATCATCATTAAGTGGGTAAGAATTCCTGACATGGGCCCCTCAAAAACAAACATGTTGTGAAATTTCAAACTTTTACTATAATTTGGTAGTACTTAATGGAGTATTAAAATTCCCAAAATATGTTTGAAAATTTTCCATTTATTAAAAAGGTATCAACAAATACATTTTTTGGTACTTTGTTTAAAAAGTCATATCTCAAGGTATTTCTTTGAAATTTTAAAGATAACAAGTAAAGAGTATAGATTTCATAAAAAAAACATAAAAGAATGAGAAAAAAAATTTTGTTTAAAAAAATAAATTTTCAATAAAAAAAATGAATATTTTCATCGATTTCAACAATTTTGAAACAATTCATTATAATTTTTATTTGTTAACGATTTATAATTTGAAAAAAAAATTGGTGATCTTTGTTATAGACTGTCATTTAGCTCGCTTTTCTGTGTGTGTGTGTGTGTGTGTGTGTGCGTGTGTGTGTGTGTGTGTGTGTGTGTGTGTGTGTCCACATCTGTGTGTCCGGATCAAATCTTGTAATCAATATTAAACCAACTTCCCGACAAGCTAAAGAGCTGAATGCATGTTGATTTTTTTTTTTTTTTCAAATCGATTCACTGGTTCGTGTTCTAATGGTACTAATTAATTGTCCAATTGCCACTACAAACATTTCATTAAGACGAGGATTAAATGTATCAGTTGTTTATTGTTGCTAAACAAGAATAAAAGTGTGGTTTGAAAAAAACCCTGTTTTTATCCCTTATCTTGTTTTTACGTGAATGCCTTCATTTTTCGTCAAGCCATTCAATCGTACCACTGGGCTGCTAAGCACGTAACTCAATTCAATCTTTATTCAATTTATTACAACAAAAATAATGAAATAAAATAATAAAAATTTCGAAATAGTATCGGAAAAGTTATAAAACATGATTTCGTGGCAGTAAATTTATTTAATTGCAAATTAGTTGATTATTTGAAAAATAATTTCGGCTTACAAAATGTTAACAAAGTATTTTATTTTTCCGACGATGCTGGTTCTCAGTACAAAATTCAAAGTCTATATTTTTAAAAAATGATTTCGCCCATTCGTATAGATCTTTCGGTGAAATAATTGGTCGTCCATTAACACGCTGCATACTACTGTAGTTTTGGGTGCATGTCTTTTGACAGTGCCTCCGAGGCCATCGTAAGCCCCTTTACCCTGCGAAGCCGCAAAAAAGTTCCACTCAGTTTCTATATCATAATCTTCTTGATGATAAAGTAAATTGAAGAAGTTTGACTTGTTTTTGTACTGAGAACCAGCACCGTCGGAAAAATAAAATGTTTTGTTAATGTTTTGTAAGCCGAAATATTTTTCAAATAATCAATTAATTTGCAATTGAGTAAATTTACTGCCACAGAATCCTGTTGTAAGTTTTCCGATGCAATTACGAAATTTTTATTTTTGTATGTCATTATTTTTGTTGTAATAAATTTCATAAGGATGAAGAGTTACTTGCTTAGCAGCCCAGTGGTACGATTGAATAGCTTGACAAAAAATGAAGGCATTCACGTAAAAACAAAGGTCACAAATTTTTTTTTCAAATTGTAAATCGTTAATAAATACAAATTCAATGTGTTTTTTCAAAATTGTTGAAATCGATTGAGAACATTAAAAAATATTCATTTTTTATTAAAAATTTATTTTTTTTACAAATTTTTTTTTTCTCATTTTTTATGTTTTTTTATGAAATATATACTTTTTACTTATTATCTTTAAAATTTTAAAGAGATTTGAAAAAATTAGCTTGAGATATGATTTTTTAAACAAAAAAATGCCAAAAAAATGTATTTGTTTATAACTTTTTAACAAATGAAAATTTTTCAAAAATATTTTGGGAATTTTAATACTCCATTAAGTACTACCAAATTATAATAGAAGTTTTAAATTTCACGACATGCTTGTTTTTGAGGGACCCACTTCAGGAATTCTTACCCAAGTGTTGAATTATCCGTCCATCGTTACCAGAGTGTCTCCCAATTATATCTCATTTCTATGAACTTCAGCCAGTGCTAACTCTCCGATTTTGCATTCCAGATAGTTATGTATGGTACATTAAATGTTTAAATTCTACTTGACAATCCATCCATCTATCTACTATTATTAAAATCCAAGTTTTGTGTGTCTGTCCCTTTTATAGACTCGGCCTCTGTAAGAGATACCCCGAAACTACCTTTTTACGTTGATTCTTTTGGCCGCGTAGGGGTCGCTAGGGACGATTTTGGTTCCAATTTCGTGGGTTTTTTTCCCTTTTAATTTTACATTAAATTCAGTTTTCCTGTATCTCAATGGAGTTTTATCTGCATGGAGCAGTTAATGAAATCATGGTTTGATTTGACAATGGATGTTTATTTCGTTGGTGTTGTTTGTAAGAGTGGGTCATTGCGATTTGTCGCCACACCAACAACAAACGAACTGCTGTCTTAAAAATACGTTTCTGGAATGTAGGCCCGATGGTTTTTCGTCTCTGGAGAAAAACATCCGTAAAAACAAGAAAGTTAAATGAGAGCCATGAAGGACTTAGCATAAAGCTATTTCTTCGGAGCCCTTTTATAGAAGTCCTGCGGTGGTATCGTAGTTATTTCAGCTGATTCCAAATGATTCTTCTTCTTCCTCTATGGATTCAACGACTTTCCGTTTATGCTACAGTTAATGAAGTTATTCACTTAAAAAAACTATTTACTCTTTCAGTTTTTCAGTTTAATATGTTTTGGAGTGTCAATATTTATATTAAATTTTCTCTCAATGAACAAATAAGCTTCCCCCCAGAAAAAATTTTTCCCGTTTTTAAAACGGACCTAAACGCTCGTCTATTCTATTCACCCAGCAACTCACTTCTCTTTCCTTACGATGGTCGCAACTGTTTGTTTTTTTTTTTTGTTTTTTTTTTTTAGGGTTACCATTCAAGATCAATTTTCTTTAAAATCTCATCAAGTGAAGCCTCGATCCCTGCAGTAATTAAGGAAAACATAATTAAATTACACTAGCACGACATAATTAAGGAAAACATAAAAAGTAACTGCGGTTTGAAATTGCCTGTATAGGAATACCACGGAAAAACTTCCGAAATATGAAATGCCAGATTTTTTTTTTGTCATATGAGGTTTTTCCTTTATGTGGCTTTTCAGTCAAATTTTAATTTTTTTTTCAAGATTAAAATAAAAATCAATATTTCAAGACAGATATTAGATTTCTAATCCAAGGCCGCGAATATCTTATTTTCTTTTTAGAGTGTCAATCTAATCTAGACTGAAGACATAACCTTCGAAATCTGTATTTAGCATTTCATATCACGGATGTTTTTAGTTTAAGAGGTTTTTCCTTCCTATACTAACTAACAAACGCTTACAGTCCTTCCTTGAAAGCTTATGCGTAATTCTCGCCTTTCCCCATCGTTGAAATGAGGAGGAAATTACCAGGGCCATAAGAACTCCTACATGTTTGTTTATATTCATTTGCGTAGGATTTCGACACTATAGATAATGATACTAACAAAGTTTTCAGATACTGCGTATGCCATGAAAATTATTATCTGTGGAAATTACTTCTCTGGAAATTGATTCATCTGGCTTTCCTGTCATTTTGGCGAGTATTATCGCTTTTAACTGGGATCATTGAGATAAAATCCATTACACTAGACGTTTGTGATAATTTGTTTCTTAATATATATATAACACATATTTAATAATAAAATTATGCTGACGCATTCGATTAAAGATCGTCTTGAAGACTATAATTTGCTGTCTAACTTAGAATTTTAACAAAGCTGATTACATAATTCATTAGGTAAACTGTTTAGATTCCATTTTTATATAATTGTTCTATTATTGCTACCTAAATTCCTCTTAATAATAATATGCTTCAGTTATTAATATCGAGCTATCTATTTCTTGCATTGTGGCCATTGGCTGCATCATTTTTTATTCATCACATCATTTTTGTTGCTTCTAATCGCCTTAAAAATTTCTAAGAACTCCTATTATTAAAAAAAAACATACTTAAACGAAGGGGAAACTATAAGAGAAATTTTTACAAGCCTAGTCTCAAAATATTACATAATTTAGATTTTTGATAAATAGGAATTAACGAGACATGGAATTTCATTATTTCCCATAGTAAACTTGTTATATTAATTGAGTGGCTCGGGTTGTCGGCTGCAAATCTAGGGACACTTCATGCACGTCGTCACACAGATGAGAAATACTGTACTGTATATCACCTCATTCCAAGTAAACGCAACTCCCTTTCCCCAGAATCAATCTGCTTCCCCAATATACTGTACACATTATTTATTTATTTTTACTTATCTATTTTTATTTACCCACATACTATAAAACATAAATAAGCAAACAAAACATGAAACATAGTTAGCGAATAAAGTATTTAATATCAGTGTATATAAAATTTACTTTTTCATTAGAATCAAATTCAAAACAAACACAACAGAGTGCCATCAGTTTAGACAAAAGTAAATCAAATTTAGGAAAATTTCAATACAAAATTTAACAAGCGTGTTTTAAAAAGGCAGGTATTAATTTTCTACAAGTGTAAAGAAATTTCCTAAGAACGTTTGTAAGAAGATTCAATGAATGAAGTATAAATGATCTTAACTATGAAGTTTCAATGCCTCCCGTAGTTGCGTTCAGTTAAAATGAAAGTAAAACAAAATATGAAGACCTCAGTTAACAGATCGTCTCTGGTTGCAAGTAATCAAGCATGTGACTCAACGGTTAAATAGATCGTCTCTGACCTAACCAACGCTCATGATAGAAAAACCGAAACTAACTATATTGATGACATCATTGGGTTTTGGTGCTCCCTAGAGTTGTCAGTTGCAACTACGGTGTAAGAGAGCATGTAGGGGTGAACTTGATCTGCAACAAATTTTATATATTTTATATGCTTTGGCGTTGAAAACGACCGTCTGCAGATATTACAGGACCCAATTCTTGCCAAGAAAACTTTCCCCAGACCATTAGTCCCGCCTCCATCACCTTGCAAAATCCGGGCCAGACACGAGAGATTTGGTGTCGTTTTTGCCATATTCTAAGCCTTCCATCAACACGATGTAGCAGGAACCTAGATTCGTCTGACCAGGCAACCTTTTTCCAGTTCTCAACGGTCCAATCCTTGTGCTGCTTTCTCGTTCTTCTCTGACAGCATTTGTACCCGAGATGGTCTTCGGCTTTGGTAACCCATTCGAGCCAAGGTGCGGCTAGTTGTCAGTTTTCTGGTTACCTAAGTTGTAATGAGCAGTAATTTGTGCGATTGTTGCTTTTCTGTTTTCGCCCACAAGTCTTGACATCCTCCTCTGGCCTCTTTCATCAACAAGGGTTTTCCGTCTACAGGAGTCACGATGGCTGCATGGATTTTGTTCCTTGGCTCATTCTAGATAAACCCCTGAAACTGTGCTCATTCCAGCCTATCTTGCACCTACCACCATGCCACGCTGGAAATCAGTTAGATGACTGGTATTCCCCCCACGCTTAACTAACAGTAGAAAAGTTGCAACTTTGTGAGATGTACCTAATTAAGTGGCACTCAGTATAGTTATGGTATCCACAAATGATTTGAAGAATACAATAAATAAAGTACTTTCCTTTTTATTGCTTACTGTCAAGGATTTTTATGAAAGAACAGAGCGGGACAAGGTGATGAACGAGTTAAAGTAAATTTAATTGAATCGAACAATTACGATACATGTAGCGGCTGACTGCCGAACAAATAATGATAATAAAAGGTGAGCTTTTGTCTATCAGTCCAAGTCGGTAGCTGCAGACGTCGGGGATAAGAGGTTCGTCTCCTCGAAGTTCACCGTATATCCAGGACGAGCAAGGTCGCGACTTGGAAGTAGTGCTCGTGAGGTCGGTCGATGCGATAACGCCTCGGTCCACTTGGGCCGGCAACTGGTCCCACTGGAAACCGCAAACTCAGACAGCGGCAACCACTCAGGGTAAGTCGACCGTGGAGAAGTGACTGTGAGAAATAGAACAGTGGATTAGAGATATGACGAGAGAGGCAAGAATTTCTATCAAACGAATTCGCAACACTATAGCCTACAAATCTTAAATGGATACCACTATTACCAGAGGAAGCTGCTCCTACGTCCAAGCGCGGACAATCGCGTGGGCGCCCAACGCTAATGCCGGCTAAATTGGGAATGGGGAGAATCACTTCCACTGTATCCAACCTCCACGGGAGAACGTCGTGTTCGGTTTGGGGGCGTAGCTGAATGCCGAAGTCGTGGCTTAATGAAGTAGGCACGGCGTGTGTCGGAGAGCGCACGTCGTCGATAATAGTGGCTACTTGGTCCGTCAGGTCTACGGGGGCCTCTTCCTTATCGACCAAGCAGGCGGACGTCTCAGGGGCGGACAGAGATCGTGTCGTGTGTGTGTCGGGCTTGAGGTAAATATTCGTTGAACATCGATCTTCAGTCTTTGCTCGGGAAGCGATGCCTCCTCTAATCTCGGGACACCTTGACGGCTATCCTCCGATTTGGCGGGCTGGCGAGACGAGCTTTACCTTGGATGAGATACCTCTTCGTTCGGCGTACGAAGTCGGTTGCGGCAGCACCTGGGGCGGGACGACGGCTGACGCCTTCTCGTTCTCTCGCACTCGGAGGCCGACGATAATTCACATACAGGCGGACCTTCTTTCACCCTCGGCTCGGCTGGGGGAATATCCTTCACGGGGCGCTTATGGCTACGAATAGATATAACATTAACTGACTCAGAAATTCTATGTTTCTTACGTCTTCCAGTTCTCAGTCTATGTTCCCCTTCCTTCGTCCAGAGCCGTGTCCATGGGTTGGTCCAGTCGGTCTCCCATCCATCTTTCATTAGTCGCTCGCTATCGTCACTCTGTCTCTTCCTTTCAGTTCATTTCCCCTGGTTGGATTCTGGGCCGATTCTGCGCTGTGCATTCGCCAATCAGCTTTCGAATCAGCCTCTCTCCTCCACCAATTGTCTTTTCTCTGGTATTGCTTCGTTTTTCCGCCTGTTCTATTCTTCTTCGGGGGGACGGCTTCCTTTCTTCTTCCTTTCTTTCTTGTCAAATCTTCCTTAAAACTTTTTTCTCTTCGCTACCTCCTTCTTCTGGATTTGACACTTACTCAACAGTCCATTAACGAATCCCATTCCGTTCATCCAATAAGCCTGAAGCGACCACAGTGTATAACCAAAAATCCTATGTCGCTGCAGTAGATTTTCCTATACGTTGTTGGCCCTTTGCTCGCTCGCTTCGACGAAATTTAAATCGATTCCTGTAATGAAGTTTACCGGTGCCGGTAGAATTTCTCTTGCAACAGCACATGCCAATACGTTACGCTCGCTGACACAGGGAAGGTAGGCAATATCATTCCCAGTTCGAGATACATTGGAAAAGTCACAAGACAAACTATCGCACTTCACAATACAATAATCGTCACTGATACATTGTGCACTAACTAAGTACGAGAGCAGTTTGACTCTTTACAGTCTTTCGTCTTCCTATTTTCGAGCCGACAATCTGAACTACGCCGACTATCTTCATTCTCTAAATAAGGGGCAGGCACAGGGGAGCGATGGGAAGACTGTCTCGAACTTTCAATAACGTCCACCCCCGCTGAACTATCGTCATTGCTTTTTGAATCGGAAATTTTTACCCACGTTAAAAATTTCCACATCCGAGGAATAACGCTCTGAATAAAAGATCCTCGATGGAAAGCGATATATGTCCGATCACATGACAAGAAGGTTCTGTGGTCTAACGAATCACGTTACTTTGTACCGACAGTAGGCAGAGAGATTGGCGGGAGCCCCATCCAGCAATTTTGTGCTTTGGTGAACAATTCAATGCAATTCAGTAGTCAAATCATGAAAAGGTGTAAATTGGTGATACACTCAACAACCTCCACAAATAGTGAAAGCGTGTTTGGATGCAGTTCAAGCTGTAGAAGACAAAATTGTTATTTTGTTATCAATTATGTATAACATAATATAGCGGATGTAGAAGAAAAGAAGGACGAGACACAAGAACCCTGGAATAAAATAAAAAATATTTCCAACTCATCAAACCCGAATGTTTATACTCCAGAAATTAATATCCACTTATGTTTATACCTACATAAGTTAATACATAAACATATATACAAGTTTTAGACATGGTCTCTGATTACTCCCCAGGCCTAAATTCATAAAAAACAAAGCAGCCAGACAGCTTGCCCTCATGTTTTGCCCTGAACTGTTAAGCGGCGGGCACTTCAATTGGCTTCAACTTGATGGCGCTACATACAATAGCATTCGAAAACTATCTTCCAATTCATATCTTTGGGTTTAATATACCGACATCACTAGTAGTTTGTCGTCGTTGAAAAAGACTATCCAGAATCCGGGTCCAGAAGTGCGGTACTCTATTCAAAGTTTTGCCTTAATACCACCAGGAGAGCAGCAAATATTGAAGCCTGGTGCTGTACACATAACTAACGCCTCATGCTTATTCCAAGATCATATAAAAACTTAATGGATTCCGTTATAATATTTATATTAATCCTTTCTGATGAACAACAATTATTTTTCCGTTAATAAGTATTTTTAATAGTAATTTGTTTGATGATAGGCTAGGCAAAGTGCTGAGTATTCCCAAAAAGAGGTTCACTGCACAGAGAAATAGATTATAAACGTATAACTGGCTATGTACTATTACGTTCATCATTATCTTCTGATATGCTATTTGTAAATTGCCACTGGTTATGAGTAAGAAAAATAAAATATTTCCTTGATTGATTTTTAATTTCTGAAATGTTGCTGGAAGTGTAAAATAAAGATTTCCTTCTTGCTACGAATTATACTAGCATGTATAATCCGAATAAACAAATTCAAAATTAATGCCAAACCTCAAGAATGTTGGAGGATTTCCAATCATTTTATTATCAACAAAGTGAATTAGAAAATATCATCAATTGTTTGTAGCCCTCCACAACGTGAATTTAATTAACCAAACTGGAAAGAAATTCCAAATATTATTTCGGTCTTTTTAAATCATTTTAATGCAACTTAATGTAAAGGAATATTTATTTAAATGAGTACAGCGCTAAAGCAAAACCGTGAATAAGTTATTTTAAAATCACTCTTCTGGGGAAAAGAAAAACTTCTGGATAACACGTTTTTCATAAAGAAGACCATTTAAAAGACAATCATTAAAGAAAACCAATCATCATTGTAAGTGTACCGAGCTTACTGTATGCTGATAAGCATATATTGGTTTCGATCTGTTTGTCTGTCTCTCCGTCTGTGTGTCCGACGATTACTCGAGAATGCTTTAACTTTTTCAAATTCTGCTTTCGCTCTTCGATGGAGACCCTTTCTGAGCTCACCTGATTAGTTTGTCATTGAAATCGGTCTAACAGTCACATGACTAATGAGACCCAAACCCCACCATTAAATTTTTTTATTGGCAATATTAAGGCATGTAATATGTCTTTCGAACGGGAATGACGAGCACAAGCCTAATATGACATTCTTTTCGATTTTCGAAATGCTACGTCCGAGTAAATGATCCCCAAAGAGTACTTCAATAACCCCTTATTACGAGCTTTAACTAAAGATATATATAAGAATACAAGCTTAATCGATACCTTTATGTGTCTGGCCAGTCGTCGTTTGCACGATAACGTGAAAATAGATTAAATTAACTGCGATGTGTCAACTTTAGATGTGCTTTCGTGGACTCCTTCAAGTACGTGCACTAATGTTAAGAATATCAACTTACGGCATGTAATATATCAATCGATTTGTACTGACGAGTCATAAGTGAATGCAGTGTTACTTTTTGTTGTTGATTTCTGTTTGGAGCACGTGCCCGTTATGAAGCTTTGTCAATGCACGTGCTCATTTCGTTTTTAAAATTCAGTGCTGTTAGGCCTATTGTTTAAAGTGACCAAATAATGTTAGGCTTATAGTTAAAAATGACTAAATAATGTTAAGCCTATTGTTAAAAATGCCTAAATAACGTTGGGCCTATTGTTAAAAACGGCAAAAAAATGTTATGCCTATATTTTAAAATGATTAAATAATGTTAGGCCTATTGTTAAAAATTGCTAATTAAAGTTAGGCCTATTGTTAAAGATGGCTAAATAATATTAGGCCTGTTGTTAACAATGACTAAATAATGTTAGGCCTATTGTTAAAGATGGCTAAATAATGTTAGGACTATTGTTATCAGTAAGTGATTAATATTAGGCCTATTATATAAAGTCCAAAGCTAATACTGTTCAGCCTAAATCATAGCTCATTGTTGGTGCTCGTCTAAATGAAGAGTGACTCTGCAAAACAAGTTAAATCTTTTTATTGTCATTTTGCGCAAAAAGTGAAAAACGTTTCTACCGACAACGAATCGACCACCAATCACAACACCTATCCCAGTCGGATAGGTTTAGTTTACGTAGGTATCAGCGCGTTTATTAAACTTCATGCTGTGAAGGAAGGGTAGGTACAGTGCTGTTTTATTCTTGATCTAATTTGTTTTGCACGGAACACCGGATTTAACTTATTTTGCTTCATAAAAAAATAAATATAACTTTGTTTGCAGTGAACAGTGTTTTATTTTGTTTATACAGAACGTAAAAGTGTCTATAATGGACAGAATATTAAAGAACACCTTTCACAATTCCGTGTATTCTGCTTATACGTAGTTAGCGTCAGGTTCTGGCTCGGTGCAGTTGCATTCATAGGACAGCATATCATCATCAAGACGTAGTTCCATGGATTCGGTCAGCTCTTTGTACATCTGGAGATCATCGTTAGCCCGCCATTCCGATCCAAACGCTTTGAGCAGAAGTTGTGTTATGTCCTTCTTTTTGGCAGCGGATATGTGCCTGCTTAGCTCTGTTGCTGATAGTGTGGTCCCGTTGTGCGTGGCTCGTCGTTTTAGCAACGTACGTTCCTTTCCAGTGTCCACGCGGTAAGCTGACTAGTTTCACACGGTGACTGCCATACTGCCCCTCTTCTTTGTTTTCTTCAACAGGACTATTCGTTTCGGTGTTTGGATGGATAGAAGGTTCTTGTAATGATGTGCATACCGGGCCTTCCAGTCACAGACCTCCCAGTCTCTAGGAAACACAAGCACTTTACTGCAATGATCACTGAAAACCTGGTGGTACTCTGCAAATGTTAAGATCGTGTCCTTAGTTTGAGATCTTGACGAATGCGCCCGAAAAGCCTGTCATACGGCAAGAAATTATGCCCTCAGACGGGAAACACCATCATCACACTCTGTATGTTGTTGGGCGCTCCGTACAGCGAACTCTGTAGCATGGCTACAATAATATTGTTTTTGTTTTGGCCGCCCCAACCATCACTTGCAAGAACGATGTGTCTGATTTAGTCGAAATCCGAATCATGGGGGAGAACTTCACTGAGATAATGGAATACAGCCCTGGCTACTTCGTTGCTGCCTCGCTCGGACTGGTTCTCCGTCCAAGTGTAGGAGAAGGAGTGGTCTGAGGACACGTCGCACAATCTAAAGTTGATCATAGTACTCAGGCCAACAATCCAATCATCATTGTTTCCAACAAACGGAATAATGTTGATTGTGAAAATCCAAGATGGAAACAATGAAGGTTAAATTGTTACTCGGACTACTATGGTCAGGTGATTTTTCCGCGCCAGGGCCTGTCTTTCTCGTTGGCTACGACCCAGACGACAACACTTCCCTTGCTCTCAACAATCCAATACCACCACCCTGTTCACAACAATCTCCTCAATTTTAATAACACACATTGTTTTTGATTGTATTATTAAGTTTACAGTTATTATGTTTCAACAGAAAATTCTTTCAAAAAATTTTACAAACTGAAGATGGGATAAAATATCCCGAAAACATTTTTTGTTTATAATTCGCTCCACTTGTTTTTTTCGGAATGTTTTTTCTACTGGTCCTGATTTTACCATTTGTGATCAAAATAAGCTAATTGATGTTTGGCCTACTTTAAATACAGATGATCCCGGGTATACGTTCAGCCGGGGTTTTTGCCAATCGCACCGATTAGACCTGTTCCTGGTGGATCCAGTTTTCTTGTCCCATTCAAGTACGATGGTGGTGCTTCCGGTGTCCTTTTCAGACCATGATGCTATTTCGTGGTCTTGGTCTTTGCCGGAGGGGTCCTCTAGAGGATGCGATCGTCAGTGGTTTATGAATATTTCCTTGCTTGATGATCCAAGCAATTTTCAGAAATTCGCCTCTTTCTTTGAGCGCATTTCTTCACCTCTGACCCCTACATTGGAATCATGGCAGTTAATTAAATCAAGACTGAAGAAGTTCTTCAGAAGACTAGGTATTGCTGCCGCGAGGAGGATGCATCATCATATTATGCGGTTGACCCAGATCCTCGGCACGCTGAAGCGTTCTACTCCCCGTGGGGAATATGCGAGGGATATTAGGCAGATACGATCTGAAATTAATGCGCTCTGTGTGCGGAAAAGGCTGGGGCAGCCATTCGTGTCAAAGCAATATAGATAAAAGAGGTTGCCCAGGCCTCTTCTAACGTGTTTGCAGAGGAGCGTTCTAGGGTTACTGCGCGTCTCATTCCTCATGTTTATACAGATGGTCAACTTATTTCTGAAGAGGGCGATATTGTTTCTGTCTTTCACGTTTTTTATAAAAACCTATTCTCTTCGCCGCTTCGTCCATCGGACGATACTCTTGAATGGATTCGTCTGCTTCCTGTTCTTCCCCAATCGGAGGTTCTCGAAGCAGGAGGTTCTATCATATATTACTTCTGATAAGAAATATGCATCTAGCCCTGGGGTGGACGGTTTTACATATGAATTTTATGCAAGATCTTGGTCGGTGATCGGGGATTTCTTGACAAGGGTTTACAACTCTATTTTGGCAGTTCCATCGAGCATTAACGCAGCTTTCATGGTTGGTAAGATTATTTTACTCCCCAAATGTGCATCTCCGTCGTTGGTTTCCCATTGGCAGCCAATAACATTATTGAATGCAGACTACAAGATCTTTACTGGGGTCTTGCAGTCGCGGTTAAAGCTGGTTGTGTCGGAGTGCTTCGATCCCGGTCAGACCTGCTCCATCCCAGGTCGCCGTATGACGGACAATCTTGTGACTTTGCGGTGTGTTATCGAGGGAGCTCTTTTGCGTAAACAGTCACTGGCTCTCTTGAGTTTGGACCAAGAAAAAGCATTCGATAAGGTAAATCACGAATTTCTGTTTAGCATCATTCGTCATCTTGGCCTTAATAAATTTGCCTCGCTTCAGCAGTTTATGTATGCGCCATCTGAATCATTCGCATGACTTCTGAAGTTTTTCCGCTGCAGAAAGGCGTCCGTCAAGGCTGCCCGCTTTCGCCTCTCCTTTACGTGCTTTACATTGAGCCTATTTTGAAATTCATTAATCGTCACCCTGCGATTGAGGGCTATACGTTTCCGGTCATCTCTTTGAAAATTGTTTAATTGGCGTATGCGGATGATATCGTTTTGATGGCGGTAGATGCATATGCTCTGGGGGTTCTTTACAAGGCTTTTACTTCCTTTAGTTCGTCAACTGGTTCGACTTTAAATCTGTCCAAGTCTAAAGGTATTGCCGTGGGGAATTGGTCTCAGGATTCCTTGAAGAGTTTTCCTTTGTCATGGGGCCATTCTATAAAAGTTCTGGGCCATGTTTTTTCCTTTAATCCTGCGGTGGATACCCTTCAATGGGGTGCGATTGCAGCTGAGTGTAGGCAAAAAAATGGCGCGATCCTTCCGTTTTCCTGTGTCCATGGCTATCCGAGCGACTTACTTGAGAGTGCATCTCATCCCCTTAATTACGTATCGGTGTCTTCTATCTATGCCTTTGATGGCAGATATGAAGGTGCTACAGAGAGAGTTTGTAAAATTTGTCTGGGGACCTCAAATTAATAGGCATCCAGTATCTGACCACTTGCTTTGTTTACCGCGGAAGAGAGGCGGTATTGGGGTCCCGGTCATTTAGGTCAAATCGCAGTATTTTTTGGGGATCTTTGTTACGTTTTTTGAGCATCCTCCGCCTAGGTGGGCTCCTCTGGTTGCACTGCATTTGGATGGTTTTTTCCGTTCGTATGGTTTTCCATCTTTACTCAGCGTTCGTCATGCAGTCTATACAGACTCATCGGCTTTTTATTTTTCTCTGAAGGCTCTGTTTACTCGAGTTTTGCAAGATTTGGAACTGGTCGACCCAGTTGGGCGGCCTAAAAAAGATTTGGTTTGTTGAAAGGTTACAGGTTGCACCGGACCCTGAGTTTATGCAAGGTTTCCCAAATTCGGAGTGGTCTAAGGTATTTGAATTAATTTATACAATCAGATACAATTATCGGTGGTTTGACACTCAGTGGCGACTCCTGCATGAGGGCTTTTTTACCCTGCAAAACATACATTGGTGGGGCTTGTCTGATTCAGAGTTGTGTGAGGAGTGCAGGGTCCCTGAAACTGTTCGTCACATTTTCTTTGATTGTAAGTTTGCCTCGAGGTGTTGGGCAGCGCTTAAAAAGCACTATGAATTACCTTATATTTCTTATCACATGATAAGGTGTTTGTTAGAGGAAGTAACGGGCAAGGCTCTCCCGTTTGATTTGATGGTTCCCATTGGTTTTGTAAACAGAGAACTTTGGGGCGCAAGAGTTTTGCGTGTTAAAGGTTTGTTTGTTCCGTGTGAGGTGGTCTGGAGGAAAGCCCATTCTTATATTCGATTCCTTCTTTTGAACGAATATCTTAGGTTGTCCTCCAAAATTTTTCGCAGGCGTTATGCGAGCTCAGGGAAGCTCTGCTCACTGAACAAGTTGTGCAGTGGGTTTTGCTTTAGATTTCCGAGATCATTAGACCTCAGCCTTTGATTTTTTGTTTCGTAGCTCCACTATTCTGTTTTTTGGTTTTTGCCTTAAACGTGCAGTGCTCTGCACCTTTCTTAGCAACTTGGGTTAACTACGAATTTTAAAGCGTTTGCTCTGCTATAGCAGGCAATAGCTTGCTATATTGCATGACGACATGAGCGCTTGATGCACTATTGACATCTAATGTGCATCCCGTGTGTGGTCAAGCCGGCGCTTGGGCACCCACGTACAACAGTCGGAGAGAGAGGAGTCAAGTCGCAATGATAGCGTGCCTTTAGCGTTAGGTAGCTTCGACAGGGCCCTAGTCGTTCTGCCGCGCTCGGTAGGCAGTATTGCGCCTTTTGGTAGTAAACTTTAAAACTGTTGCTGTATGTATGTGTATTGTGTGCTATCCGGCGAAGTGATCGAATATACGCTCTTTTGTTTTTCTAATAGCTTCCACCTACGAGAAGCTTTACCCGCCGTGGTTGCCGTCTTCTGTGTCTACGGTAGCCATTAGCAGTTACTACAAGCAAGCCATCATTCGTCCCAGTTGGTTTGCTCAACAAGCCGAAGAGGTCAAGCCCCGTGTAAGGCCCGATTAAGTGCAGCGGATTGATAATCCCCAAGTAGACGATTGCCTCCGAAAATTCGCCTCTTGTTATGAATGTTATCAGCTCGGTGACAATAGCAGTTCCAAAAATTGATCATGGTTCACTAGACACTAAAAACGCTGAATGATAGATAATAGATATTAGAAACGGAATGTACAACATGGGAACTCTAACACGTAAGTTAAAAATAGTTCCCTGAAATGAAACACAGCCTTCAGCGTCTTCCCTCCGCAGGAACAGTTACGTGAATAAAAGACGAAAAGAAAAGAGTAGCTGCTCAATTACCATTGAGGACAGAGAAAGAAGCAATGTTGCACAATGTTCTACAAATAAATATAAGTGTAGTTCAAGGTTTGTTTAAATCTCTCCAATAAATAACAAGGTAGTAATTGTTATTAGATCACATAAATGAAATAATGTTCAATAATGTTCATTTATACAAATAAGTGTTGTGTAAATGAACATAATTTAATTGCGTGTTCAATACTACAAGGTGATCATAAAGTCCCTTTAACCGAAAGAGATTTTATACCACCCTGTACAACAAAACACCCAACAACAATGAACGATTGACACATGTTTGATTGATTACTACTCTTAGCTATTTTGAAGATACATTTAAAAACAGAAATAAAACATATGAAACCACTTTTCCACAATAATTATTTTAACTATGGATCCGATTTCGAGCGACCATGTTCGTAGTAAGTATCTACAATTTAATAAAATATTGTTATTTTTATTTTACTTTATTATAAAAAAATGTTGATTTTCCATTAATCCTGCGATACATACGCATGTAAGTACTTATTTTTAGGGGCCCTCGAAATTTTACCGCCAAGGACCCCCAATCGGCAAATCTACCACTGTTCCCACCGCTATCCATTTTCGGCGGCATGATTATAGGAACGAACGTAATATTTTAATGACAGATGTGCTTTCTGTAGTAGATGAAATATCAGATGTCCGCGCTAAATAATCCACTATGCAAATTCTGACAATGAATCTCCGTATCAAATCACCTTTAACGTTACGTCTAGAATTACAACAGATATAAAAAGTGGTTATCAAAAAGCATCCAGGCACTTCTGAATACGGCGAACTATTGCCTGAGCAACATTGGGCTAAGTTTTCAATGAGGTTATTGCGAATGTCATTTCAATTTCTCTAGGTTTCTTTAGGGTCCATTCCATAGGTAAGAAGCCAGGGAGTTAGGTCGGAGGAAAATATCCATTGATAACATCGATTAAAGTATGTATACATTTTCTAGCTCCCTATGTAGTAGACTGAAGAAATTCTGTAAAATGTTTTAGAAAATTAAGTTCTACACAAAAATTGCTGAGAACCATATTTGCGATACAGGCATTGGTTTTGTGATAAATATACAGTACATCACAATAGCATAATGAGTGCCAACATATAAATATCATTATTTCACACATATAATTTTATTCATATTGTTGGTAACTGCGAAGAGACTTTAGCGTAATTCATATTTCGATTACATAACTTTGTGGACTGGTGGTAAACCGTAACGTTATGGCGATGATATTAGAGTTCCCATATGATATGATATAATGTTTTAGAACTCACCGTAAAGCATAAAAGAGTGTGCAAACGGCTAAGTAAGAAACATTTGCCTGGGGATATTTTGTATGATACAATGGAAGGTTTCTCAGTCAGAAACAGGTGGATTTAAGAAAAGGCTCAAATCTGACTAATCGTGGAATAAAGAGTATAAACAGCTTTAGGAACATGTTTCCTCTAAATTTTCCAAGTGAACTTCAGCTAGAAGGTGCAAAAAGACTGTGTAATGCTAGATTTTTAAAGATGAAGATTCCACATAAGCACACTTTTATATCCCATCACAATTACACTGGTGAAAGAAAAATTAGAGTTTTTAGTGTGACACATGTACCCTATATGATCAAAGGAGTTGGGACACCTGTTGCTGTACCGTAAAGTCGCAAAAAGCTTCAATCAGTAGTGTGTAGGACCACCCCGAGCTGCTATTACTGCCTCCACCCTACATGGCATACTGTCCACAAGTTTACGGTATGTGTCCACAGGTATTGACCTTCATTCCTCGAGGAGTGTCGTGGTCAGTTCCTGGACAGATGTAGGGCGAACCATCCTGGAGCTCAGACGTCGTTCCAATTCGTCCCAAAGATGTTCGATGGGGTTGAGATCAGGACTCTGGGCGGGCCAATCCAGTTCTTCAACCCGCATCTGTCAAACCAGTCGGATATGGATCTTGCTTTGTGGCAAGGCGCATTGTCGTGCTGGAAGAGGAACGGCCCGTCACCGAAGTGTTCCCACAGCGCTGGAAGTGCCCCGTTATCCAGAATGGTCCTGTAGCCATCAGCATTGAGGTTTCCGTCCACCTTGATGAGCGGGCCCTGTCCAGTCCCACAATTACGGTAGGTGTTCACAGGGGTGCCCCAACTCCTTTGATCATGTAGTGTATGTTGCCCTAGAGTGAGTCCATTTCTTTGCGTCGTAACAATGACGCGTAAGCTAGAAAATAAATCCAAGATTGGACTATTTACATAAAAGTCGTGGACGAGGAAAAAATGTTTAACAATGAATGCTGAATCCCTGACGTTCTCATTCCCGTTCTAGTGCAGTCTGATTTTTTTTACGTTTTCTCAACGATTTGCTAACCATGAGGAGGTGAAATTAGCAATCCAACGATGGCTCCACGACCAAGAAGATTTTAATCGTTAAGGCATGGAACGTTTACTCAGTAAATGTTTACAGAAAAATAGAAAAGTGACTATGTGGAAAAATAATGCAAGGTATATGGGTTCTATTGTATTATGCTGCATACCTTAATTAAAGTTTATTGATCTATAATAATCATTTGTGACTTGTTTTTTTTTGAATCGCCATTGTAGAAAATGATAAGTTGTGCATTTTAACTTTTGATGATGTGTCTTTGAAAGAAATGTTGACATGAAAAACATCAAGATTTGGTTTATGGATTTGAGAATTATGGAGATGCTGTGGATAGATCACCAAAAGAGCAGATCAGGATTGGTTTTTATGTTGCGTGGATAGAAATACGTGTACCAGCACAATTGGAAGGAGATCTTTGGTTCTACTCTGGCACATAATGATACAAATTTTATTGTATGCTTTTCTATGAGAATGGTTAAATGAATTAACCAAAACTGGAATTCATGTAATTTGTTGTGTTTGTGATCACAAGGACCAACAAATCGATCTCTATTTGAAAAAAAATTAAAAGTAATTTCCACAAATCCAAATTTACAGTGAATGGAAAAGAATATTATGCAATGTTTGAATTCCTCACCTGCTGAAGTGCCTCAGAAATAATCTTTGCAAGTATGACTTTGAACTTGATGGGTTTTTAATATCCTGAAAATACATAACTGATTTATTCAATTTGGAAACAGCAAAGCCAGCAGCTCTAAGACTGGCACGAAAATTATCAAGAAAACATGTGTTCTTGACAAATTTCTCAAAGATGAAAGCAAAACTTGTAGCTCAAGTTTTCAGTCATAGTACAAATTTTATATAAAAGATTGATCAATTGTTTGATGTCTGCAATGCCAGTAATTTAAACGACAAAAAAACACAAAAAAAACAAACAAAAAAACAGGAATCCAATTTCAGATTCCAATGATCACATAGAAATTTTGCAGCAAGCTATTGAAATGTTTTCCAGATTCAAAGTTGTTAATGCTAAGAAAGTACCATGCATTAAAGGATGGGTACAGAGTATAAAGTTTTAGATTGGGATTTGGGAATTGCTCCGCATACGCGTTGCACCTGTATATTCTTAATATGTGATTCTATTGTGTGTTAAATTTAGTGTTCGCTGGCTTCAGGCCCTTCTAACCATTATACTTCAATGCTCAAGCAAGCCTACATTCGTCACCATGTTTTTTCAGTGAGTTGGCCTGATGAATACAGGAGGCCTTGAACGAGGTCAACGAGAGCACTCAAAATTCACCTAACCATCAGGGTCTGAGCAACACTGTAAGGGGACCAATGACGTTTATTAAAGATAGACCCCGAAACCTGCTGCCATACGAGGGTTGTTCAAGAATTTTTGCCTCCTGGTCCGTAACTTTTTTATTTGTTAACCGAATTTCAAAATTCTCTTTGTTTCTGATACTTACATTTGTCATCTATATAATGCACTATTCGGTTTTCGACATAGTCCCCATCCCTTTCCACGCACTGCGCCAACGCGTGACTAGTCGGTTGAACCCGTCGGAGAGGAATTCCGGGGTTGTTGTCGACACCAGGATTGAATGCAGCTTTGGACCCTCTCCTGGAGCACGATAACGCCCGCCCGCACACGATCGCCACACCCAAGAGGCGTTGCAGCGCCTACAGTTCAAAGATGAAAAACTGCAGTTCAAAGATGAAAGGCTTTGCACCTTGCGAGTTTTGTCACGAACGTTTTATAATTCTAGTCGGTATAAAACGGCACTAGAGGGAGCCCCGAGAGAAGACTTAAAAAGACGGAAAGCGGAAGTCGAGAGGGGAATGGCTCGAGCAACGAAGTATGAATTGTGTTCAGGAGGGGCGGAGAGAGAGAGGAAGAAGGAAATCTACAGAAAACAAATGGAAAGGAGTTCAGAACCGACAGCGGAAATGAATAAAGGTTAGTTCCGATATTATTAATTCCGACGCGGGAACTCTAATATTATCGACAGTGGAAGAGCTGTCAGAACTTGAAGTAAATAGCAGAAGTTTCCCCCAGCAGCTGAAGCCAGCTATTACATTGAGCCTATCGAAAGTTATTCAACCTCTCCCGAGCTTTTGGAGATGTTTAACCAGAATACAAGTGCACGGCACAGTCGAAACAGCTAGAAAAGAAAGCGCGACCGAGAAAGTCGTATATTTATATTTTGCTACATACAGGGTGTAAATTTTAAGTTGACAAAGCAGAATAACTCGAAAAATAAGCTTCACACGAAAAAATGCGTATAATCCAAAGTTGATTATTTTCGAGGGGGCATCTGCTGGTGCTAAAATTAGCCCACCCCCCCCGGCCCCTGGGGGTGGGGCGGGGGGCAACTTTAAAATTTCAAATGGGAACCCCTATTTTTTATTGCAGATTCAGGTCCTACATAAAAAACTACGTACATTTTGTCTGAAACATTTTTTTTATTTTTGGTAGATGGCGCTGTAATTCAAGAAAATCCATTTTCTCATTTTTGCGTGGAAAT
>JAHWFO010041365.1:702830-746142 GCA_023313115.1 Rhysida immarginata | reverse complement strand
TTATATATACCGGGTGTTCAATTTATCTGAAGACATTGAAATATCTCGAGAACCACACATCGGATCAAAAAAGTGTGGAATGAAAAATGGTGGTCTCGAAGGGGGACATCTAATGATACCAAACTCGACCCCCCACCCCCACCCCCTGGAGGTGGGGGAGGGAGGAGTTAAAAAATTTAAATGGGAACCCCTATCTTTTTATTGCAGATTCGGATTCTCCAGAAAAAATTACCCCAATTTGACTACGATTCGAGTCATTTCGGTCACAGATGGCGCTGTAATCGACAAAAATCAAAATGGGTAAAAAATCGTTGAAAAATGGCGATATCTCAAGAAATAAAATTAAATGTTTTTGATATTCTTACAAATGCTACTTAATGACACCATAATTGTCCACCCATCCCCACTCCCGAGGGGTGGGGAAGCGAATTATGTCAAAATTTCCAATGGGAAACATATAGGAAACCTTGGTTTTCTTAATCAAATGAAAACACACGCATATGCACAGGCACACACAAGCACGAATCCATGGTCGCACGCACACACCCGTACACACACGCACGTATTTCATGCGCCCCTCGTTTTTCATAGCTAAAATTCTTCAGGACAAAGCTAATTATTCTCTACTTTAAAACGTGGTTTTTTTAAAAAAATTTATTTTTTTTTCAAAATTATTTTGCTGATTTGATACCTATTTCTTGAGATATCGCCATTTTCCAACGATTTTTTACCCATTTGATTTTTGTCGATTACAGCGCTATCTGTGACCGAAATGATTCGAATCGTAGGTCAAGTTGGGGTAATTTTTTCTGGAGAATCCGAATCTGCAATAAAAAATGGGGGTTCCCATTTAAATTTTTTAACTCCTCCCTCCCCCACCTCCAGGGGGTGGGGAGTCGAGTTTGGTATCATTAGATGTCCCCCTTCGAGATGAACATTTTTCATTCCACACTTTTTTTGATCCGATGTGTGGTTCTCGAGATATGTCAATGTCTTCAGATAAATGTAATGATGACTAGCTGTGGTTATATTTAAGTCTGATTATTTTGCTTCCTGATCAAGCTTAAAGAGCTCATAAGACTCAGACCATTCAAAACCTTGACATTCTGATATTTTTATGTCTCTAGCAGTTGTATGGCGGCGAAAGAGCGTTTGGGTTTTCCGTAGTAAGAAGGACAGGACAGGAAATTCCTTTATGGATTATTAGCAAATTAAAAACGCGTCCATCACGGAGAGTGAGAGAGAGAAAAAGACAGCGCGGGGGTTAAGCAGGATGCACGTGAACTTTGGCCCTTCTTTTAACCTCTCTTGGCTGCTCATTTGGAATCTGCGTTTTGTTTCCTTCAAACTTAACTTCACAGCTGTTGACTGGTCAATCGTCTGATCAATCGAATTTAATCGACCTTGTGTCGGTCGTTTGTGATGACTGCGATGGGTAGGTTTTTAAGTTAGTAACACGGATCAATTTACATTTTGTGACGTATAAAAGAAAGATTCATATCTCTTCTTTCATACTAGTGTTTGTTGCTTGCTTAATAGGAAGGTTTTAAAGATCTTACGCTTCAAGGATGAATTTTTAATAGCTTATAGATATCAAGAAATCTCGAGTTCTCATCCTACTTTTGGTTTATTTATCAAACAAGTAATTGTTTTCTTTTCACTTTTTTTTTTAATATATTTTTAAAATGAACCGCCTAATGACAGAACATTAAGCTTACCGGATTCGAATCCGCTTTGGAATTATGGCTCAGTTTTGTTAATCTCATGTTCCTATTACTCAGATGTAACTACGGATAATGACATAATGCGCTAAGGTTTTTATGTAAATTTTTTTTTTCTTTGTTAACATAAGCAGCGCAAGCGAGAAAATTTTGTAAGTTTTATTTTACTTACTCTCTTTCACCCATAAAAGAGTGTTTTCATCGAAATAACGTATACACGCAGAGTATGTGACTGTGTGAACCACAGAGGGAAAATAAAAGCGTTTCAATGTGTAAGTTTCGTGAGAAGACGATCACGCCACTGTTGTCGGGTAAATCGAGGGCGGAACTTTGACGAACGCCTGATGCCGTGACGTCATCTTGTTTGCATCGTCTTGTATTTTTTCCACACCTACAAAACTGATGCAGCAGTATAAGCATAGATAAATCCGTGAAGTGTAACTTTACTTTTCTTATTGTAAATTGATAGCGAAGAAACAACGTACATTTCTAGTGATCTTCTTCAATTTTACGCAGTCCAGCTGTCGAGCATTCGCATATGACGTGGCCAATTTTATAAGAGGTAGGCCAGTTTTCTATAATGTAGCCGTTTATAAGTAGCTCTGTTATAATACAAATGCCATTAGATTAAATAGAACTTTTAATCGTAATATTAGCGATGCGTCTATTTTAACTATTCACATGTTTTGCGATTATAATATTAGTATAAGTTTTCAGGGGCTGGATATTATATAGAAAAGGGTGGTGATACTTGTCTGTGTGAGTCAATTATATTAAAAAAAAACTTTGTGAAAATCGGTTGACAGACTACTGTGAAAATGACGGAAGTCGAAACGGAAAAGTCAACTATGAGTATAGAGAATGTTTTATCTTTTTATAAAAAATTATATACACTTTTTATTATAAAAAGTACCACTTGTATGGCATATCTAGTATGAACCTTACTATGTAAATAATTTTATTAATTTTGAGAAAAATACTTTCCATGTAAACATCGGGTTTATTTGGTTATTAAGTATTTACATTGCTTATATATTTAGATCTTTACTGGAGTTTATAAATTATGTTATGAAACCCTACCTAGATAGGAAACGGCATGAACAAAGTATTTTTCATATTCTTTTCTATAGAATAATACACACGCTTGTATTGCTTGTTTTTGACCGTACACAGTTCAAAACAATCTCGAAGCACCGTAGAATGAAATTCAGCCTCTCTCATTCTCTTCTCCCTGCTCGCCAGTTACACGTCAGTTGTTTCCTGTCTGACCTTGGCAGGTCCAGTCACGTGACCTCGGCTATTGTAGAGGTGAAAGAGATAGAGAAGCATTTATAGCCTCAGGTGAGAAGGACTTTACGCGGGCGCGAGATTCTTGAACTTCCCCTCTACGTCACTACTTCGAGCAAGCTCGTGGCTCCTTTGGTTGTTGTCACTTGACACAAAGATACACGCCGTGTAGCAACAACCTTACTAATCTCCACCACGTTCGGAATAAGTCATGAGATATCGCCATTTACCTTTTCTGGATTAAAAAAAAAAAAAAAAAAAAAAAGTGACCCCAACGCCTTATTCAATTCCGCTCCTAATCTTGTCATCAATTAAAGTAAGTCAATTCCTAAACACACTGATCCGAATTAATAATTTCTATTCATTAAGGGAAATAAGCTTTCACCTGCCTTGTAGTTAAAATGTAGAGATGGCTTTTTAAAGATTTAGAATCGCTATCTTACCATCTAAAAAAAAAAAAAAAATATTGTCATTGCTATTAATTAACACGTGAACATTTAGGACAGATGCAGTAGTTAGTGGTTGTTAACCTTTATACTAATTTAGATAGAAGCTACACAAGAGATAATTGCAGTTTACTATAATCAGCCTGAGATTTTTATTGTACTTATTTAATTTAAACTTAATTGGTGAATAGTAAATTAATTACTAGTGCTAATTAATTAAAACAGTATTTATGATAATAGTTCATGATAATTAGCTATTGGAGTAGTATCCCGTTTCGAAATGCTGAGTTCTACGATTTTATGGATACTTCATTAAAATTTAAGTATTTAATTGCAATAAGAGGATCCGTCAGTTTTATTATTTTATTATTATTTCGAACTTTGTTTTCCGTAAAGTAACGGGTTAACTTAATAGAATAACATTTAAATAATGCCATTCTGTTTTAATCCAGTGTATATTTTTAAATATATTTATCAGATTTAAATTACACAAAACGAATTACATAAATTCTAATAGGATGCAGCAAACTCGAAGCCGTCTTTCCGATAGGAAGCGTTAACGTAGTGGAATTTATTTCACATCGTCCATAATTAAAGAATGAGAAAAAATTTCTTCTCATCCAAGTAAACAAGGGAACGGAGACTGATTTTATTGCACGTGACCATTCCTTCATTTATAAACTATAATTAATAGCGCTCTCATTTGGCCTTTCTTCTTTCACCATCAACTTGAATTACAAGATCATGTGAATTTTAATTAATTTCCCTGTGAGATTAAAAATGCATATCTATCGGAAAAAAAATGTTGTGGAATCGCATAATTGCCAATGCGTGCAAAGGAGCCAAACCTTTACAGTGAAGGTGTTAATAACAATTTTTAACAGAAAGAGCAGAAATATTTTTAAAAATTCCCCTTAAAATCACGAGGGAAAGGCAAGATAAAAGAATTTCAAACGTATCGCTTTAATGTTTTTTATCCTTATATTTGATTTCCTCTGAGAAAAGGGTAGTCAATGGAGCCGGGGGTTCCACGAATGAGTAGTAGCTTCTCAGCGATGAGGTATATAAATTTGCAAACTTTTGACCTTGGTTGGCGTTCAACAGTCTCCTCTTTCTGTGACCTTCTTTGGGGGCTTTTCTCTCCTTCTCTCTCTCTCTCTCTCTCTCTTTTTTTTTTCTTTGGTTCGTTAGTCAACAAAGAAAGCTCTTTTCATTATATTCATTATATTTACTATTTCTGGATACCCAGTGCTTGCTTTATAATTGATGTTTTTTTTTTCCTCTTTATTGAACAAAAACTTATATATTTTATTATACAAAATAACAATTGTCTTTGCTTCCGTTCACGATAGTGAGTAAAAAAAAAATAAAAAAAATCTTTATTTATCTACTTTTCTATCCGAAAGCATTTATTTTTTCCTTGAGCAACTAATTGCGGATTTCTTGTGTTCGTAACAAGATATCTTGATTAGTCATCTTAATCTTGTCAACACAAAAATGAAGACTAGCCCCCTTTCAGAATTTTTAAATAAATTTTAAGATAAATTTATTTTTAAAAATATTATACGAAAATAAAGCGAATTCTAACTTTTATAAAAAAAAAAAAGTTAGTTAATGTATCAGATTTATTACAGACTGTTAAAAATATATATTTATTTTAAGAGGGACAAGAGTCCACAACTGTCAAAAAGTAGGTCTTAGGATCAAATCGATCAATCGCAATCCATTCGCAGTTAAACTTTTCCGCATGAAAAATAGTTTTTCAGGAACACCTATAATTAAAAAAAAAAAGGAGCCCATTGAAAAATTTATGAAAAAATAGTTAAAGAATCATGCTATCCAAAAACAGCTCTTTTGAAAGTTCTTTTATTTACTTAGGTGTGAATATGACTCATTGTAAACGACGCAATTGAAGTTGTTTTATCCCAGAAAATATTGAGAAATTTTTTTCAGATTTGTTCTTTGTGAATTGGCGATTCATGTTGTCCGCTTTAAGCCTGTGTTAAGAGGTTGCTCAGTTTAACGTCGAACACTTCTTCCAATTCTCCCCCGTTTTGTTACATTTAGCCCTTATTAACCCGGAGTGCTTAATCTATTTTATCCACATTGACTGAACTCAAACGCCGCGCCTCGTTTCGATGGTTTGTGCAAATGGACATTGTGCATCACTTAGTTGCCGCTTCCAAGCGACCGTTTATGGATCGACGCCAAAAAAAAAAAAAAATACAAAGGGTTTTCCTCTCGATATCGATTTGATTTGACTTTTCCGGTCAGCCAACGTTGCTATTAATGGTAAATGTTCCAGAATGCGTTCATTGCATATTGCATTTACAAACGAACTTGATTTCTAGCCTCGAACTTGCCACAATGGACACTTCCCGCGCTTTCATATGGAGTTAGTATTTTGCATCTGTACCTTCCAAATGGAATAAGAATTATCTTTGAGTTTCTAAAAGAGAGCGTTATACACTCCAAAAAGTTATATACCTATATACTTTCAAAAGTTTTCTTTCCGCTGCCAGAAATTGCAAGTTCAAATTCTAATCTATGCTTTTTTGTTTGTCTGAGCAGCTGTTTATGTCTTTGTTGTGCTTTAAGCAGGATAAACAGGGCATAAAATGATTAAAACCAAGACATCAGATGTTCGTTCAACAGTTTAGAGATAAAATGGCATCGACCGAGGTTTATATTCTCAGATACTATAGTGTTGTTGATTTCGCAGGCACAAACAGGAAAGAAGATGTAAGACTTTGTAGTTGTTGTCATATTTTAAGATCAAAGGACAAATTATGTAATGTGAATACATTCAACTCACGTATCTTAGTTTACTATAGAAAAGGCAAATTACGTTGAAGGTTCATAATTTCTGAGAATAATTTTAATTCAGATATGAGATAGACGCAATATTAAGTTGTGGACAAAAAAAAAAAGTATCATCGAACCACATAAATAATGACGTGTACCAAATGCTATTTTAATATTAAAACATGCTTGCGTGAAACGGATAAACGAAACGCAATGGAATTTTTTTGTACTATACAGTAGTGTTTGTCTTAAGACTGTTGTAAATTTTTAATTCCATGCTAGTTTTTTATAAAATTTCGATAACCCAACACTAACTTTATAGATTAGCTTAATATATGTTAATGTTATATTTTTAATATTAAAGAGAGCTAACTGATCATCGAAACCAAATCTTAAGGATTTAAGGTAAAAAAGCTAGTTTTTAAACTTTTTTCCTTACCTTTATAAATCATTGCTAATGTCCCCTCGAGGTTGAAGTCCGTGCGTTGCGTGATCGTCCGTTGCGACAGGGCGTACATGAGTCACTAGAATAAAGACAGGTAAAAGAAAAAAAAAAGGTGAACAACCTTGAAGAAATAATAAACAAAATGTTCACGGCAGATTGAAATCTGTTATTATTAAAAAATTTAATAGTTTTCATAAAACGATAACAAAATAAAGGTCATTATTCGATTTCATAAATTCGAAAAATTTTGAAAACAAAACTGCATATCAGACATCTTCCCGTAAGAAAGCGACGAGTTTTCCACATACTTATCCATTCATGAAAGGGCGCCAGGTTGTGTCATGTCTTACGTTGTTCATTTAAATATAGGGTGGTGAAGAAATGCGGGGACAAACTTTGAGAGGTGATTCCCTCTACTAAAAGCAGGGTATCCGGACACGTATAGAACAGGTTATCGCTGGTAAACTAGAGCAAGGCCATATGATATGTGAATTGCATATTCTTTTGGTATAATCTTGCAGCGTCCCGATCATTACGATTTTCTCTTCCCTACATAAAACTCATATCCATTCGATCGCGAAATGATAATAGACTATGGATAACACTAAAGCAGTTTCAATGGTATGACGCAATTTTAATCTCTGAAACGTGCATTTCCGGATATGCAGGTTGTCTTAAAACATGTATACCATTTTGAATATTTATTAACACAATGTTAATTAACGTATAAGCGCGATTTTTACAGTTCAAGATAAAGAGATGTGTAATTATTTTGAGATATCATATGCGTTCAAACTGGAAGCCGTTCTGGCACAGACACTGATAACACTGGAAATTCAATAGATTGTTGTCGGTTTTGTCGATACGCAATATCCTTTTGATGAAAAGTCCATTAGCGTGAGACCTGGTGAACGAGGAAGGTATTCAATGCTACTTCTTCCCCTATCTGTTTGGCAGATACGATGGTACTGGAGAAGTGCTTCATCTTGATGGGAATAAAAGTCCTTCTCATCCCCATCACCTCGCAAATGTGCAGCATGACGAATTCCTGCAGTGAGTATGTACGCATTTTTGAGACCCCCTATATGTTTATAGTGCTATTTCTAATTCCTTTTGTGCGAGTTTGCCTCCGCAATCGTAACCACTTTATAATTGGCACATATGTTGGTGAAAATTCTGAAGCAGGTGAAAACTTAGCTGAAAATTTTAAAAACATGTCCAAGAACGGTTGCCATTTAACATTTATTTATTTTACTTGTAAATTTCGAAATTACAATTACGTATGAGTCTATTCTATATTATTATATACAGGGCGATTCTGCAGTCCTGCAACCCTTATTTCCTGTTATATCTCTTGAAAAAGAAAGTCACTAATACCAAATTGACGTTCTATATCGGGTGTTTCTGAATAGTCTGTACAAACTTTCAGGATATATTCTAGGGGCCAAGAAAATGTCATATGAATATAGGGTCGAAAACGTTTCTTTCTAGAGTTATAACGGTTAGAAGAATAGTTACGCCAATTCCAAGAACAGTCTGAAGAAAATTGTGCTCTCTTCAACATCAGATTCGAAACGTTTTTGGAGCACCATTGGAGCACCATAAGCGTCGATGAACTGCTCATCGTTTGATGGTCTGCAATTAGACGCCCTTGAGTTTCTTGCTACATTCGAGCGTTGCATTTGCTGTTTTCTTCCGTTTTGAAGTAAGACTAAAACTAATTGATGTGAGCCGGCCAGATGGCCGAGAGGGCTAGGGCGTAGGCTTTCTAGTTCTCGAGTCCATCTGGTCGTGGGTTCGAATCCCGCCGTAGGCATGGATCTTTGTGTTTTGTCCTGGGCTGCATACAGATATAACTTGTGTAAAAGGTTCAAAATGACCTTAGTAGTCGACGCCAAAAATTCTAATAAACCAAACCAATTGATGTGATAAGGTCTTTAGTTATTGGGACAATTTCAAAGCATCGTAACTCCAAAAACAAGCATTTCCTTTGTAAGTATCCAACGTTAATTTCGTCTACTGCAAGACACTTTCAAACCGTTATAACGATTTCGACCCCATGTTCATATGACATTTACTGCTTGGTCTGGTTTCCTGGAATATATCCTGAAAGTTTGTACAGATCATTTAGAAACACCCTATATATTTTATTTTATACATTGCATCCGTAATTTACAGTAAATGTTGAAACTGAGAACCATTCAATAAAACACAACTACTTATAGTGCTCGGCACGAAAGAAAAAGGAAACTGGCGCATGCGTATATGAAAAACCCTCGTGCAACCAATCAGAAACGAACAAGAAACGGGGTATTACTTATTCCTGGCATCAGTAATAAATAATTCTCCGTTTCCTTTCCGTGTTTGAGCGGTTGAACGAGTTTTTTTCCATTTACGCAAACGCCAGTTTCCTTTTTCTTTCGTGCCGGGCACTATAGTGACAGCAAGGATGCAAGGATTTTACGAATTTTGTCCTTTAATGCGTTGATGATCTTCGGATATACGTATATATGTTCTTTGAAATAAAACCAGAGAAAGAAATGCAGGGGCGTTAGATCTGGTGATCGAGGTGGCCATATTCCGCGCGGGATGAGTCTAAAGTAAATGGCATATTGTTGACTTATTCAACACAAAACTCTTTACGAAATGCCTTTTGAACACTTTTGAAGGAATTAGCCTTCAAATAACACTCCACAATAACATTTTATCTTTTCTTGTACACTAAACTCCATGTTGAATTATATCCTACTAACAAAACCATGCACAAAATGAAGTTTCTACGAATTTCAAAATGGTATCTTTATATTTATGGGGGATGTAACGGAGAATATGGCTTGCAGGAATTTAGAATCACTCTGTGTAATTTCGTAAATAGGTATAGAAAACGAATATATGAACAATATTATGCTGTAATGTCTGTAACTAAATATTTATCTCCTAGATACTCCAAGTTGACCAATTAACTCAACAACAAAGTAGTCAGTAGAAATCATTTGTATTAGAAAACGCTGCTCCTTAGAATTCTGCAGTTATTATATAAGGATTTAGCAAAGAACGTTGAAAACTTTTTTTGCGTTATTTAGCACCTTGTGGCTTCTGATTCATTCATGGGCTAAAAATATCGGTCAAAGGAATCCATTTTCACTCGAATGTAACTTGTGTTAAAACATTGAAGCGAAATCACAAGAGTCTCTCAGAAAACGGCTTGGGCCACGTGTTTCCCAAATGGGTGGAACGATGGAAAAAATCTATTTTACTTCAAGATCACTACGATTTAGTATTTTATGCAGGATTATCATATGTTTGATATAAAGACGCAAATGTTAGTTTCAGTAAAAGACATTGTCTCTCTTGCACGCTTACAGTCTGGTTCTGATTATGAAATAATCAAATCCAATTTCTGATTCCTCCATTAATCTTACCTTTCACTGTCAATCGTAGAAGTTAGTTCCTGAAAACTCACGTAGTTAGGCAAATCTTCTTTCAATTGGTAAATCTTATTTCTATAAGATAACAGGGGAATGTATCATTTCTTTTTTTTTTTTTTTTTTTTTAGAGCTCTCATTGTCATTAGAAATGGGAATCCGCGATCGCATTTACCTTTCACGTCTACTTCGTCTCATAGATAATTTAAACTGGTATTCACAATATCGCAATGGATTTTACAAACTAGTATTTAAGAAGTCACCATCCAGTTGAAAGATGAAGTATACACAGTCTGTTTGCAGCTATGGCATAATCCAATTTTTAAGCATGTCCAGATAGATCATAAATTTTGAATTTTGAGATGGCGGGCATTTCAAACAAATCTAAAAGATCTGCTGCTTCACGGTCAAACTTCATCACTACAAATGCTAATAGAACGGCTGCAATCATTTGGAAACATACAATATAATAATGGAAAATTCCAACAGCTAACGATATCGAGATTACACACACATTATTGGTAATTCTGGAGAATATACCTCAAATAATAGTAAAATGAATATAAAGAACTGGAGTTATCTATGTTATAAACAAAAAGAATAATGTCAATAAGCGGTGGGATGTTTATCTCATAAGAACGCCCTGTGTTTGGATTACCCGGTGCCATTTACCCATTGCATTGCTGATCGCACGTGGCGTTTTCATATTCAGGTCAGGTCATAAATTAGAGATGAACAAACAAACACGATCTGTCTAGTTTAATTTAAAAAAAACTACGTCTTTTCGTGTTCTAGATTTATCGTTGTATTATCAAAATACCGTTAGGTAGTTTTATTAGTTTTGGTTTCCTCGTTAACGGGTGTTGTTTGTTTTTTTTTTTTGCGGCTCGTCGAGTTAAACAGTTGAGTTTTGTTTTAATTTCACCTGTTGTCTAGCAACAATATATAAAGAAATCGGCGCGTGGGAAGTCAATGGAAGTACATGGAAAAAAAAAAAAGATTAAAAACAAAATAGATCCCTCCCCCGAGTTCTGTTTCTCAATTTCTCCTTTGATTGAGGATAGCCCCTGTCGCATGGGTCTCTTTTGCAAGAAAGATTATTTTTATTATGAAGTAGTTGACGGCGTTGTTTCGAGCACGAAATGTGGAGCGTTTTTATTAGATCTTGACTGAAGCACCATGTAAATCGTCTCCAGCGCTGTTTTATGGATTAAGGTAAGTAAATGACGTTTCACGCAAACTCCCTTTGTATTAGTTTGACGCACTCATCATGTTTTCGTCATCTAAGAAATAATTCTTAACATCTCCCCAAGAAATCAATAATGTTACTAATGTATCAGTTTACTTAATACAAGGCGCGTTACTGAATGAATCCGTAAGCAGCAGCATACCCATTCCAAAATCTGTACAATAAGCTATTTTATTTAGAGAGAAACTTTCATATAAGAAAGGAAGGAGTTATTGGAGTCTAAAGATCACGGGTTCGAATCTCATTTTTTTTAATTGTATTTTTTTAATTTAACAAAACAAAATTTCTATATTCACTGAAATTATAGCAAGAAGCGTTAACCTGCTTTTCTCGTTGCAGCGCAAGCAACAATTGTATTTAACAGTCTCAGAATTGTGAATATAGTGTTAATTAGCAGAGTGAATCATACACAATGGAAAACGCGCATTGTATATAATTTGGGAGCGAAAACTTTAAACTTGTATTTAGGGATTGATTTTTTTTTTTTTTTTTTTCTTTCTTTTTACCACTCCGACTCATTTTTTTTTTTCCTGAAATCAACTTAAAAACTCAAATTCGAGAAGATATGTTAAAATTTTGCCAAAAAAACAAAACAAGCAAACAAAGTTCGTTTTGTGCAGCACATGTGATCAAGTTTTGCGCAGCTAACTCCTTCGAAACGATAAACAGCAGAGCCAAATGAAATTAATACATTCTCAGAGGGTTCCTTAAACTGTACCGTGGCGTAATTTTTTATGAAATTCATTAAGCCCTTTAAGAGATAGAATTTTTTTTTCTAAAAATAAAGAAATGGCATTCAAAAGCCATTTGCGAAAGTCAATAATTTCGACCTCCTCTCAGTTGAAAAATTTTTTTTCATGCTTTGCAAAGATATATTGAAATTTCGCGAAAAAAATTCCGTCTGCACATATTACGCATGTTCGCATGTGACAAAAGTTTGTGCAGCTCACTCCTCCAAAACGGACTTATTGAATAATTTTTGGATATAAATTGAAGGGTTCTGAAACGCCATTTGGGAGATGTTGAGATTTTTATTTTTTGCAAAAGTATAAAAAAAAATTGTCCATATCCGTCGAAATAAGAGAACTCTGAACTAAATTTCTATTTAAATTTCTTCGGAATTTGACTTTACGAAATTTGACATTTGACACTGCAAAATTAGACTTCGAAATATGCAAGTAAAATTAATTTTAGATCGTAGTGGGAGGCCTATGTGAATGTAACATTCCACTATTTCAATTTATTCAGACAAGATTTAATCTTCAAATCCTTCACAAGGTATATTGTGAAGCAATAAATAATAATGTAAGGGTTATAATTTACTTTTTCTAGATGTATACATTTTTTAATAGCTACTTGATATCAATCATATTTAATTTAGTTTTAGGGTGGCTGTTCGTGTGGCTGCTAGTAATTACAGCGACCATGGAGTTAATGAATAATCGAAATCATAACGGCCGTGGTTACAGTTACTATTTAACCGAAAATGATAAGAGAGACGCACACACACCGAGCAATCGAAATCTTAAAGGCGAAGTCTGAAACGCGAGTTACGAAATAATTTCATATTTAAATAAATATAACTTCAACAATAGGAACTCTGCCGATTTTCCAAGAATTCTTTAACATGTAAAAATCCAGGGGTATCGAACCCATGACCTTATTTCTTTGTATAATTAATACCGAATGCTTCGATCCGGAAGCAATTAAAAGGTTAAGAAGGAATGGACCGACTTAGACAACGATGGCGACGGAAAGAAAACGAAAAAAATGTTTTTGAAAATAAATAGAACAGAATGTTTAAACAAAGACGTTTCCTTTAAAAACGATATGTTTTATTTTCATTTTATTTTTATTTTATTTTTTCTGCGAGGGCAAATGTTCTTAAAATTAGCTGCTGGTTTTATTTGAAATTCTAGTGAATCTAAACAATAGGTTTTAGATTGAATTTCTTCTAATCCAAGTGTCATTTTCGTAATGGAAATCCACAATAAATTTTTCTTGGAAAAGCAAAAGAAAACTATTATTTTGTTTTCTTTGTATTTTCTCCCTTTTCTTCTTTATTCATATAATATCCCATACAGAATAACGCACTAATTATCAAACGTTTTCGAGTCTGAATTATTCGGCAGCTGCGCTATAATTTAGTAAGGAAACGTGAAGCAAGCGCTTGACTTATGCACGCACATCGAGTGCATAAAAAAGAAAAATGTTTACTAGGCACATCGAATGTTTACCATGGATGTTTTCTTATTTCTATTCATTGATTTCTGATAAATATGTTGTTTATAATTGTTCTTAGGAAACTTAAATGCATTTCCTAATCATAATAAAGGACCTTTGTCATCCTTAAAGTAACATCAATGAATCAGCATTGCATACATTTCATCAAGTATATGTGAGTCACGTTCCCGCCAAATGGTTCCGCAATATTTGCGCAATATTTTTGTATTTTCGTGATATTCATATCTAAAAATTAAAAAACAAATTTTAAATGTGCAAAGTGACTTTATTTTCAGTAGAAAAAATATTCAGAATACACAGAAATACAAAAATGCCGTGTAACTGCAGAAAACCTTGGATAAGACAAAGCTTGTAAACAAGGGTATTTTTTTAGAAAGAAGTGTGACTAAATTTCGAGACAACGGCATGAAAAAAAAGATAGAATTATGGATTTTAAATAAGAGAGTTTGGGATGTAACGCACAAACATCCTTTATCTATTACTATACCAGTCCACATCAAAAAAATGGAATATTGTGTGGAATGAGGCAGCTGTTCACATGAAAGTGCTTCTAGATAGAAAAATATGAAATGTACAATGAAGTTCATATGGGATGTTGTTTTCAATGATGTCAAGCTTCATTTTAAGGAAAAAAAAGAACAATGAAATGTTTATTCATTATTGAAATACATTGATATATCCTACGTCAAAATAATGGACTACTTCCCAATATGCATAAAAAAAATGGAATACTCCACCAGTCACACTCCTCACAGAAGAATGGTTATCGCCTAATTGGATTTAAATATTAACCATTATATAAAAAAAAAACTTTAGAAAACACGTCTTTTCCACGATGGGACCAAAGAAAGATTATACTTTCACTTTATAATGACGGCTGCACTCAGGAAGAAATCGCCAAAACTGTGAACTGTATGCAAGGTGCAGTGTCCAAGATATTGAAGCAAATCAAGTCGTGTTTTGGACTTCAATCAAACCGCCATAAGCGTGGAAGAAAACGACTACAACTTGACGCGAAGATCGGAAACTGAAAAGAATTGGTTCAAAGGTAATATATCAAACGACTTGGAATGATGTGTCATAAATGAATACAAGGCAAAATTAATGATAATCCAAATTGGTTCAAAGGTACGTGGTTTAATGGTATCATTATGGTCCATTAGAAACTTACAATGTTAACATAGGGTGGTTAAAAATATGGTTCCGCGAATGGTTTAGTTTAACCTTTCGGTACTTGGTTATGTCATTCCTTAATGGTTTATTATATATAAGACTAGAGTATAGTTTTATAACATACCCGGGTAAGAAAAGTCAAATCATCATTAAGAAACCCGTTGTTTTCCCGTCAGTAAGTTCATGGAAAAAAACTTCAAATCCAGACTTAAATGGAAGAAAAATGTATGTTATATAACGTGACATCACGTATCGGTAAAAATTAAAAAATATAAAAACGAACTAAAAATTATGCCCTCAGCCCTTCTGAACCGGATATACACACGCTCATTTATATAAATGTTTACGCATGAAAATTTTAAAAAATAGCTTATAGACAAAGTGTCCATCAAAGATATAATTAAGAAAAGTATCGTTTTTTATATAATTGGTTTATTCAACGGCTTATGCAGATGTGACAAAGGTATTGCAATTTATTTATTTATTTATTTATTTTTGGTTTTTTTTTTATGGGGGTTTGCTTTTGAATTAGAGAATTCCTGCGTTCGTTTTCTTTAATAATAAACGTCTGGTTGGGAGGAGCATATGACTTTCTGTTTGTTTGTTTTCCTTTTTACAGAAATTTATTTTTTAAACATGTTGCTATCATAAAACAGAGTAATTCAAAATGAATGATACAAAAAGAAAACAGACTAGCGACTGTAATAATGAATTTATTTCACAAAAACCGAAATAACATGAAAGGTGATATCCTTGTGATGTTGTGGTGGTCCAGAAATGTCTCTTTCGAAAATTTGGTCTGAACAAAAGTCATCGATGTATTTTTTACCTATTCTAGTACACAATAAGCTATTTCTTTCGCTGATGCTGTCATTTTGAATAATGCCGCTAGTGAATACTTCGAAAATAGCGGACTGTTCAGTGTTGCTAAATGAAACTTGGAGAGTTAACCTTTCAAGTTATTTCGGTTTTTGTGAAATAAATTCATTATAACAGTCGGTAGAATGGTTTCATTTTGTATCATTCATTTTAAATTACCCTGTATATAATTGAAGTATGGTTTTATAAATTGAAATTAATTAAATGTACAATTCTGTTATATACCCACACCGTCAAAAGTAATGCAACCCCCCCCCCCCCACGCCCGGTAACGCAAATGAACCAAGCCAAATTGCTGTCACGGAAAGATACTGCAAATATCGTGACCACTTCTCGATACCTCCACATCGTCAGGGTGCTTCATCAACTGTGTTCGTATGAGAGAGGGTTTATTAATGGTCTTTTCAGGACTGATTGGTCACAGCATCGTATACCCACAATTGCGTTCGATGGGGCGCAGAACATGCACAACATTCACAAATAGAGAAAACAAGGGAAAATTGCCGCATTGCACCTGCCACAACCGTCAGTCCTTGTAACACCTCTTCGAATATCCGGAGAGACGTGCTGAATTCTTTGCATAGGCATGTGTGCAACAATTCTGGAAGCACGCCAGAGCAGATTCCACTGGTGCCAAGCTAGGCGCCATTAGGAAATTGAATGGGCATGTGTTGTCTTCAGTGATGAATCCCGAATCTGTCTTGCCCTTGGCCGACCAGATCACTGGATCTGTCCCCAGCGTGATTGGGTCTACATGAGAAGACAGATCCGTCGCTTTCCATAGCCACCAAGATATGTTGCCACCTTACGCCAATGGGTTGAAGCAGCATGATGGGATGTACCACAGGACGGTATGACAGTATGCCGCAATGGGTGAGCAACTGTTGTGACATGCATGGGGGATACATAGGGTATTGTGAGCATTGCAAAGATTTTTTCTGGGAGGTATGTTATTATTTACAAATTATGGTTATATCAATAAACTTCACAAGCATTAAGAAAGCTGAATTCGTGTTGCTTCTATATTTACATTCTAGCAAAAGAAATGATGGTTAATGCTGATAAAGAGTTATTGAGTTAGAAGATTAGGAAAAATTCCGATGTTAGGGAAAAGTTTGATTATTGCATTTAACTGTTATATTTTCCTTATACGTACATATACTCGTACTATTTTTAAGCTGATGTAATCTTCACCCGCAAATGATCTTCTCATTTTTTGCGTTCGGAAAAATGAGAAGTCACTGCAAATCAGTGAGCAAGATATACTCTAGATTAATAACTTTACGCGATTTCCAGTTCTTGACGTCCTTGACGTACTCAGAGAGGCCAAGAGCACCTAATGGCATGATATTGATCTAGGCGGGAACTTGCCTTCTAAGCTTCCCACCTGTGCTCGAATTTTGCGTTATTAATATTAGCATTATAAACGCTTTCTTCCCCTAAATGATTGCTCTGAAAGAAAGGTGTTTCGCAAACCGCGACGTGCAAAGCATCAATATGGCTAACGATAATTATAGATCAATATGAATGCTACTGCGTGGTGAGTTCCGGATCGTAAATTACGGAGATAATATCAGTTAATTATGTATGTTGTGAATTGATAATCGCACAGATTTAGTACTAGGGGAGGATTTCTCCATATGGGACTGTAATAGATAAACAGACTGTCTGAATCCTGGATACAAACTTTACAGTAATACGGTGCATTTCAAATCAGACGATGGCGTTGCCGATGGCGATGTCAGAAATGTCCTGAATGGTTCTCCGACTATCCTGGTACATAAGTTTCCTAATTTTGTTCGCAATTGTGCTCATATAAGCATGGGCATAGCTAGGATTTATGTCGGGGGGGGGGGGCCAAGCCGAATATATATATGTGAAAATTATGTGGAAAAGTGTACTAAATACCATCTCCATCTTTGCAGAATAAAGCCAATACCCCAATAGTCTAAAGTTTCTCCCTATACTTCTTTTTTCCATCGAAAATCAAGGATTTGATACAAGTTTACTTGATTTGAAAGGGAGGGGGGAGGCATTTGTGTATAAGGAAGCCCCGATCTCTCTTCTTCTACCTTGTGATGTTCAACTGCCACAAGTGCCACTCAAAACGCCTCGTATCACTCATTTCTTCATTAAAAAGCCTCCGTTCCAGTTTTACCGAGTTTGACGCTGAATTTAATGTGAACTCTCTGCTCTAGTTCGCAATGGATAATGAAATCGCAAATGTACCTTCTGTAGCAAAGCTCCCACTCTTCACCTTCCGACGCCACTCGGCATACTAACTATTGAAGGTCACTCATTCATACGCAACTCCTGGGCTGCTATCTTTTTTCATTCTACAGAACTAGTCTTGGAACTTTTTGACACTATCACGTATATTTGCCTTGGAGTAATGTATCAACCCGTACAATGGCAATGCGTAGATTAGCAAACGATTATAATTCTTCATTCACGTGCCCTAGCTTCATATATTTAAATTATGTTTTGACAGGCATAGGGAGTAGGTTAATTAAGAATAAGCAAATATGTTAAGTTAAAATCAGTTTTCTACTCTTTCTTGAGGGCTACTTGAGCAATTTGTCCATTAAGTATTTCAAAGAAAAAAAAACCCTTGAATATGATGACAAGGGCATTTGAAGATAGAAGGTTTAGTTTGTATCCACAAAAAGACCTGTTTGTCTTGCTATGAAGGCAGCCTTATATTTAACTCTAACCTAAAGATTCCAATTTAAAAAATGTAGAAGACCCTCTAAAAAGATGGACGTTGCCTAAGGATGGGTGCACTTGGCGACAAAAATCGCGCGACTTTTTTTAAGCAAGGAAGAGGAGAGGATTAAGAAAGATAAAAAAACAACTCCCCGAAAAAGTTGATAATAGCCCTGAATGTTGTAAACTGATATAAACTGCATGTCTTGTTCTTTCTTAAATATTTCATCTTTTACAATCATGGCCCCTAGAAAGGAGTTCTCAGAAAACCTAAAAAAAAACAAACCGCATGCTAGAACTTCTAATGAATGAAAAAACTCAAACAGAAGTAGCCAGAATACTTGGATACTCACAAGGCATGGCATCTAATGTCAAAAAGGAATTCAAATTGCGAAGAAATGTCAAAAGCAAAACGCCCAAGAAAAACGTCAGCTCGAAATGACTCTAAATTATGGATGATTGTCAAAGAAAATATGAAATCATCATGAAGAGTGCTGAGCCAAGTCTAGAAAGAACAAGGCAAGTGTTCAAGTGGGTGACCGAACATTGAGAAATCGTCTTCATAAGAAAGGCTATTTCTTCCGCAAAGCGCATACCAAACCAGCCATCACTGAAAAGCAAAGGAAAAAAACGAGTCTCTTGGGCATGTGAACATTCCACATGGTCAGTTGATCAATGGAGAAAGATCATCTTTAGTGATGAGAGCAGAATCTCCATTGAAGATGGGTGGTGCTGAACGATTTGTTTGGAGGTGTTCCCGCTGAACAGTTCATTCCCGAATGTTTACGGGACAAGTCTAACAAGGGGAGGTTAAGCTTGGATTTAACTGAAATTTAAATATATTGTTTCGCACCCCTCTCACTATTATTATACGTCATATTAACTCATGCTAATGGGCATTAGTTTTCGAGATATAATTATATAAAGTTAGTTATGTAGGCTATTGATGTATATTTATAAATTCGGTTGTTAGATTTAAGTAGTCAACATGGTCATGTGGGTAAGTCCATAGATTACAATGCTAAAGGACCCGGGTTCTTTCCCGATTTCATTTAATTTATTTTTTAAAACATGTTTTTGAACAAATTATATATGAAAATAATATTAATTACTAAAAACATATTTTTAGAATTTTTGCATATTACATTTCATTTAGATATTATATTTCATAAACATATTTCTCTCTCGTATATATAGAAATTTCTTCATCAAAATTTCCGTTACTCGGGGTATACTCGTACAATTTCCGCACTGACATTTTTTCCCTCACTAGAACTTTCCATTTTATAACTTTACACTGCAGTAGTTGTCGCTCGATTGATAATCACAAGTCTACACAGCGAAATCGAAATCGAAAAATCTAACCGTTGGCTCTGTCATTGTTGGTAAATTACCTTTTATTTGCTTTTCCTCATGAAAGTGAATGTTATTATGGTAATTTTTGGTAATTTCTTGATTTGCGTGTTGAACATTCAAATGTTTTTGTGAAGTGCATAGGGAGTTAACTAATAAATTCAACATATGATTTTTGGTGATCCGTGTATCGGATTTTGGAGGAAAAAAATTTTCTTTTGTTCGGAATTCCATGCTGAACAATTCTTCAGTTGGAATTTTTCGTTTATCTGTTATGGTTTATTATCTTATTAAAAATAAATAATTTGTTGCCTTCCTCTAATGAAATATAATATGCAAAAAATTATAAAAATATGTTTTTAATAATTAATATTAGTTTCATATATAATTTGTTCAAAAACATGTTTAAAAAAAAAATAAGTTAAACGAAATTGGGATTTGAGCCCGGGACCTTCAGCATTACCACGTTAACTACTCGAATATGTAAATATACATCAATAGCATACATAACTAATTTTAAATAATTATATCTCGTAAACTAATGCCCATTAGCATGAGGTACTATGTCATATAATAGTGGGAGGGGCGCGTAACAACATATTTAAATTTCAGTTAAATCCAAGCTTAACAGACCTGGTCCTCCCCTTGTAAGTTTTCATTTCCGTTGTCTTGATGTGGAGTTGTATGTCAGCCCGAGGACTTGGAAAACTGTGCGTGTTGCGAACAAACGTGACAGCAGATGTTTATTGTGAAAAGGTTGAGAACTTTTTAGAACAACTTTAGAAGAACAATTTTCAGATGACATAGCGTTCCAAGATGACAAAAAAAAAGTAAAAGAGCTCTATCTGGAAAAACGAGATTTCGACGATGACTTGACCCTATCCAGGGTGATTCAGAAAGGTAGGTCAAGAATGAAATACCATGTACCGTTTGTAGCGGGGAACAATATTTTTCCTCTAAACATGGGTCCGGAAATGCATCCTTACAGAGATAATGCAACTTGTACGAGATTTCTGTACGAGAGATAATGCATCCTTACAGAGATAATTCTGCTATAATTTTATAACGTAAATAGGCGTCATTTTTTAGTTGAATAAAACGTTTATCAGTAGCATTCAAGGCTATTACAAACTTTTTTCCGGGAGTTGTACAATGGCTGCAATCCCCTACCTGCCTGCTAGAGAGTAGTAAAAACTCTCAGCAGTTCTCAAAATTTCTGAGACTTGCATGTGTTCAACATGAGAGAAAGAAGACCATTTACTGTTTCTTAACCTTTGTATTCCATCTTTATAATCCTCTACTGTTATGAAAGTCGCGCGAGTTTTGTCGCCAGTGTATATAGATCTTCATGCTGCCTAGAGTGCTCAACAAGAAGATATTTATCGAATTCCTTCATTAGAATTTTTTACTCCATTTACTTTCTTTTGTACCGTTGTTTCCCGTGCATCATGACATCAGGTGAAGGGCGTGAATTGAAATGAAATATCCTCCTTCGTCCGTATTATCACCTGATACCATGACACATCAGGAAATAATGAAGTATTTTATAAAAATAAACTTCATTTTATATAATTAACAAACTTCCTCCGTACTATTTTACCTGTTTCCCCATGAGAGCATTCTCATTTGGTAAAGGGTGACTAGGCAAATAGAAGGAATTTCCTATACAGGAGGATACCGACTTACATAATAGGCTTGAACGTAGCTTCTTACGCAAGTCGAAATCTGATGCTGGAATGATATGCTCACAACCGGAAATACACAATAAAGAATAAACTGTATGCATGCAGAAGCAGTTTATTGAACTTTCATAATAATAATAATAATAATAGTTATTATAATAAATTTTATGTAATAATACTGTGATTATAAAAATAATAAATAAGTGCGGTTACACATCTTTGACGATGGTGTTGATACTATAAGCCACGTATTTTATCTCGCAGACAATACCGGAGAGAGGTTGGCCTCTAACTAGGTACACAATCCACCGGTTTGTAAAGTTGAGTGAAGCGAGATATTATATACAGATCGTCTTTATTCATAGCCTGAATCGCCCTCTCCCCCAAAATACCAATAAAGAGGCATCGCCCCCACCCCCTTAGAATTATACAGTAGTCTAGATCCGCCCCGCTGTTTTGTTTGATGCTCATAAAAATCAAAACAAAAGAACATGAAAAGTTACAAGAAAAATAAACCATTCACATGCGATGTCAACAAACAGCACGTGAACGCCGACAAGAGAAACCGGTAAAAATCACGCTACCTAACTTTTATGAATTAGTTAAACTAGTCCGCAAGAATTAAATGCAAAGTGTAAACAGGTTACGTTAGTTATAGCTAGGTTTAGATTAACTTTGATTATTAGATTTGAATAAAGTTAAAACCGCATTTGACTTTTTTTTTCCGTGTTGCTTTGCGGCTTATTCCGTAATCTTCCATGTTAATTTTTTAAAAATTCAGAATCACTAGAGATCCTTACATAAACATTTCTTCGTATGGAATGAAAAGAAAAAATAGATATATTCCTTTCTTTTCCGTCGAATGCACACAGGAAAGCAGAACAATCGAAAGGTTTGTGATGACGTAACCAGCAGATGTTGATCTCGCTATGTTATTGAGTGATCTTGCAATGATTTTTTCTATCTCATTTTTATGTGTTGAGCGGATTTCACTGTATCTCTCAAAGGGGGACGTTTCACGATTTCTACTCACGGTAAGATAGAAAAATCTTTCGCTTGGCCTAAAGCCTTTGTTCGGCGGGGAAGCCGAAAAGAAAATGGCCCACTAACCAGTTAGTTATATGTATATATAAATTAGGATAATGGCCGTAACCTTCATTCCGTCCTACTTTTCAAGAGCGTAATATCGCTTGAATCTGAGCGAAAAGGAATAATGAGATGAAAGAATAGCTCTGCAGATTCAGTTTTCTTTCAGTCTTACAACGTGTAAGCTTTTCGATTGCAATTCAGATCAACGAGTAGGGTTGTTTTTTTTTTTTTAGTAAATATGAAACGTTATTTTTTTTGTTTTATGTATTTAGATATAAAAATATTTAGTTATAATTAAAATAATTAAAAAAAACAACTCATGTTGGATATCATCTGAAATTAAGAGAGAAGCAATATTTTTAGATTTTATGATTTGTAAAATTAAAATCTTGGCCTCTATTTAGAAATATTTTTCTAGTGAAGAACATTATTTATAAAAAGGACAACACTTTTTGAAAACCCTATGAAACACTATAATATGATATAAGCGCAACGAAATTATATTCGCATTTATTATGTTCTATTTTTACATTTTATCATCGCCATTTAAGATCTGTCGCGATATGAAAGAGAAGTTAAGTACAATTTATTGCTCTTTTGATAAACTTGAACAATAGAATAGTGTCTGACTTGTCTTAGGCTGAAAAGTAGTACATTTTTTATACTGTAAAGCTTCTTATACTAGAGTCGCCCGTCAGTCAGTCTGTAAAACAATGACAATTCGAACTTGAAATCATTACACAAATCGTTGACAAATAAACTGCGGTGAAACTTTGGATGGAAGTGTATTCTCAAAAGAAAGTAATGACAAGTAAGAGTGCTAATTTTTTTTCTCTCGTTATTAATTAATTTTTTTTGCCCGAAATTTTTTAAATATCTCTTGAAAAATACGTTGCAACAGCCCTGGAAAAACGAAGAGCGGCGATGAAAATGATGGAACGAGGAAATAGATAATAAATAGGAGAAAATGTTGTTTGTTTTGTCTCTGCAACCTACATTTTTTATTTTTTTAAAAAACATACTCTGCAGTTTCTGCTTCAAGAGTATATTTATCCCGATTTCTTTTATGTGTGAATTTAAAGCAAATGATATTCAAAAACCATATAATTTTCAAAGGGTTTATTTTCTAGAATTGTGATAAATTTAAAAGGAAATTAATCTTTTGAACAGTAAATGATGAAACAATGTGTTTTATTAATTCTAAAGTGAAAATCACTCATCCAAAGCATTTGCTTATAGTGATTACATTTTATGATAAGAATACCAGTTATAAACTGACATTGACATAATATGTGGCGAGATAGAACAAAGAAATTATTTATCCTCCAATGTGTTAAAAAAATGATCTTCTATGGAAATAACAGGTATTTTGTCATTCTGTTCCTTCTGTTTTGATTTTAATCGACTGGAGTCAAAATCTTCTTCAATCCACTCCAAATGACCATAGTCACTCAAGATTGCTAAGAGTTCGCGTCCTTGCTTTGCAACTATACGTATTGTGAACGTTAAGGAACATCTGCTTATTCTAGTGACAAACGTGTTTCGAATGCGTCGATAATCTGGAAACTGATGAATGATACAAATTACACTGTTTGAGGTCGTATGGAATAATCTTAAAGGATTTTGCAATAGCTGGGAGCATATTTTAAGATATTTGGAATATGTAATTCTGGACAGTCGGATTTGGGTTGGGAAAATCTGGACATGTGAGATCATTACTTGTTTGAACAAGAGGAATAGGTGATGGCAGAAATCTGTGGAATTAATTTGAAATAATCGTTCCTTAGTGGTGAATGATCGATCAAAACATTTCGTTATTTGAGTTAAATATTGGCTTTCACGCACATGCTTTGACCGCCAAATCATATCTTGTGTTTGCAAAGGTCTTGTGTCTTGAGGTACTTCAGATATATATGTATCTGGATCAATGATGAGATATTATGCAGATGCCTTTGAATCAATTGTATAATAATTGTGGGTTTTTTCATCTGCTGTACATTATATAATAATGAAAATAACAATCAATATAAATAAAAAGGAACTAAAAGGAGAAGAACGACGAGATTTTTCGTCATGGCCTTAAACCAAGCCAGATGACCTGAAAATGTCCTGGGGCCGGCTGCTGACTTTACCGTGCTTGCCGTCCAGTGGGAATCAGCCTTTTACACGGCGTTGGGCCAAGAAGTTGCGTACACGGATCGCAGTTTGCGGGCGACAGACTCCACTTTCCACTTCTGTACATCTGAGGGCGAACACGTTGGATGCGTAGCAGTAAGCGCTTCAAAATAGTTTCGTAGAATTCGGCATTGACGGTTTGCCCTTCCGATACAAATTCTTGGTGAATCCGTTGCTCCATGTCCATTTGACGTGAGTTTTCGCACACACGCCACTCGACTGCCCGTAGCAGACTAATCTGCGTCGGTTTCTTGCGCTCCTTGCTACGTACCATCTCTCCATTGGTCTCTCTCTGCGCATGCGCGTGGCCACATTATTAACTCACGTTGCTTTTGAGATATCCATCCATTCATCGAACTTTTTAGACTCATCTTGCACTTTGTAAGAACTGGGTAACCATCTATAACTAAACTGGACCAAATATCTGCCAGTGTTTTGTTAGCATGCTGAAAATTGGACCTCTCGAGATTTACTTCGATGGTTTTGCCATGATCATCTAAATGACATCTGAATTTATCATGAGGAATTACCATATGCCGCTCATCCCTATTAAATGTACTTCTTTCCGGTGCATTTAAAGCAATGACTATAGTATCTAAATTATATTTATAAAGTGTTGAATTCCAGTAGAGATAACCTTTTCATAACGTGGATATTCATCTGGCCCACCATCAACCAAGAAGATGAAAACCGGCTTGGTTGGGCCTCCTTCATATACATTAGTGAATGCCTCAAATTCCGGCATTTTTAACAATGTGTGAAGGTCCTTAGCAACACTGTTTACCGTTTCGGATAAGTTAGCTTCATAAAATTGGTCGCATACGTTCATACGTACAGATGGAAATATTTTTCTTCGAAATTTCAACATATCTTCTGGTATCATGAGTGTTAAGTGATTTCAGTGAAAATATTTTTTGAGTTAGGAAACGAAAACATAGACCATCACTCTTAGGCTGGATTCACACTTCGACGGAATTCGCGACGGAAGACAACGACAGAAAGGTCAGAAAATAGGATAAAATCCAAGACGGGGTCTATGCTGTTTTCCGTCGTTGTCTTCCGTCGCGGATTTTGTCGAAGTGTGAATCCAGCCTCAATAGTCGGCAAATAAACCTCAAAAGACGCGTTACGTAACGCCAGACCTTATCCCCCCCACTCCTCTGAATGCTCCGTAACGCTGCCCAAACCCCCCCTCCCTCAAGCGTTACGTAATTTATGAATGACTCCTTGAGAAAATAAATCCAAATTTTAACCCGCATTTTATATACATATATATAATAAAAATATCGATGGAAATCTTAGCGTTATAAGTCGGACAGAACAAGGATGTAGGCTTTCCCGTCCGAAGCGCGTTGTGGACATGGATATTGGTATTTGTCCCGGACATATGCTCAGATATTAGTCATGGAAAGGGAAATCTATCGAACTAATCAACCCAATTATCGCTGGGAAGATGGGCATAGTTAGTCTATCTTTTCATATGCCAAATTTTATTGTCCGTTATTAGGGGCTTTAGCAGAAAGCTACTTTTAAGAATGTACGCTTAGTCTGTACGTTTATCCGGCCGTCCGCCGTTTTCACGATAATTTGAAAACGGATTAACTTTTTCAAATTCTGTTTTCAGAAATATGGCCATCAAGGTCTTACCTCGGCTGTATCAACTTTTCAGTCTTTTTCGTGGACCCCTTCAAATCGAATTCACGTGCTAAAACAGTGACTGTAAAGAATACCAAGCTAAGTTATGCCATATAACAATCGATTCGTCAAGAATGAATACACTGTTACTTTCTGTTCATCTTTTAAGCATTATTGACATGGTGCCCCGCAATTGAAATCGCTTTGTCGAGGCTCACTAACTCAATCACTCAATTATTGTACTGCGTTGAGCAATAAAACAGACGTCAATTTGGAAAGAATTAAATGAATTTCCGTTGGTTATTAGTAACTTTAGCTACACTTTAAATTCTCGAATTTAATATTACCTCTCCGTCACAGCTAAAGCTCCTTCTTGAAATGTTTACAAGATTTTATTTGAATTGAAGCTCGTATAAATGGGATTAGTAATTTATGATATTACGTAATTCATAAACCCAGTTTTTTTATTATTATTTTCAAGAACTGGTGATTATAAAACCTTTTTGATTCAAAGTGGTCTCATATCGTAAATTTGTATCTCTAAACCAATAAAAATAAAAACAAGCATTATTCGTGATATCGAACAAGCATTTCGCTACTCGAATGACATTCGAACAAACGTTGATCATAAAATTTTCTAGCATTGTCGCGGATCTCACATTTTGAAACCATTTGTACGTGTATATCCTGAAAGCACCATATGCTATATTGTCATCGATTTGTACGTCTGTTTATAAGCAGACGTTAAAACCGTTTCAGACCAAAATGGGCTTCCATAAATGTCACACTATTTTCAAGGAATTTGGACCCCCCCCCCCCCCGTCCTTCCCTCGTATCACACCGTGTTAAACGATAGCGAATCTCCTCTTTCTCCATGACATGTCACAAAAATCAGAAAAGTCTAGTAAAACGTTTTTATTACGTAGAAGAGTTTTGCAAAATTTGGAACACTTTTGAAACATTTTTAGAAATTAAGCAATAGTCTCTTGAATCATCTCGTATATGAAAAATATGAGCAAACATAACTAGTATTTTAAACTTCAAAAGTTACTTATAGAACTAAGATTCAGTCTTCGGTCTAAGAATACTCTAAGCAATTCTGGATGTCAGTAATTGACATTACGACTTCACTTTCGTTAACAGGCTGTTCAATTTGAACTTCAAATCGAGATCATATTCGTCAATCCAGTCGTTCTGGAATTGAGCCATTATTTTCGATATCGTTTTGTTGCTTTACAAAACTGTGGTCCACATACCCCATGTGAGCATTTTTCGAGCTTTACCGGAATAGGATAGACATAAGTTTTACTTCAGAAGAAGAATTGCGTTTTGGAAGACCGCGAAGGTAAAGAGCACTTCGCAAAGTGAATTCCGTTTCCATTTTAATTCATTTGATTTAGTGTCTTCCACACGACGTTTAATGCGAAGCAGATCTATGTGTGATAATTTCTAGTAGATGTTCGATTATTGGTCTTCCGACTTCGTTTCTCTTCCAAGGCTTTCTTAATTTATGGATACTCAGCACCAATTCCTTCTAGTTTCTACCTTTCTCAGATGTAAGATTTTTTTTTTTTGACGCTCTTGGTCTAATATTTTTTGTTTTTAATAATTCTTCCAAGTCAAGTTTCCTTTCTCTAGTTTCTGTATTGATTTTCTAGAGATTTCTACTTTGGGTTTGCTTTTGGCTTGTTGCTAGTTTTATCGGTTGAAGATACCGATTGACAATTGTGATGTTGGTTTTTCAAAACCTTTGAATGATGTTGGAAGGATTGGAGGACATTTTGAAGAGAGTGAAGTGGCATTTGAACTTTTTGCTACATTTCCCCAAAAGTGTAAAAGGTTTCATAGCAATAAGAAGATCTTAAAAGTTGTACTGACTTACCAAAGTAAGAACAGGAAAACAAGAATAATATTATTTTGGACAGCATGTACATGAGTATTGGTTTGGCAATTTGGTAAATTTTCTTTCTCAATATTTGAGCCTTACTTTCTTGGTTTTGATGGGAAACTCAGGAGGACAGTTCCTCAATAATATTATTTTGGCAGCATGTACATGAGTATTGGTTTGGCAATTTGGTAAATTTTCTTTCTCAATATTTGAGCCTTACTTTCTTGGTTTTGATGGGAAACTCAGGCGAATGGCCCTCGTTGACAATTAACTCGCGCTCCCGCAGTCGGTGGCTCTGGCAATCTTAAGAAGTCGCGTTTACTTGGCCTTGGGAGATAATTTCATTACTTTACGCACATCTATCTTCAAAGTAATCACCAATCCCTCCCCGCCAATACGCGCCGTGCATTTGCTAGAAATATTCTTGAGAGACTTGTATCGGAATCTTGTCTGTTGTAAAAAACCGTTGTCTACACTTATTTTTCATGCACGGTGCGATGTCAGGAGAGTTAGGTGATAAGGCAAAGCTGTAGCACCTTGTTTCGCTAACTGTGCTTCGACGAGAGCAGACCGATGAGCCGGGGCATTGACTTGGCTGATTGAATTTGTTGGGACGGTTGTTACGTACCACATCTTGAAACTCCTTAATCTTCGCCTCCGTTTTTGCTGTTAATCGCCTCCATTTTTTTCTGCATTTCACGAAACGTTTGTGCCACTTAAACATTGTACTGTGACCCATGGTTTCTTTTTTCATCCCTGCAGTATTTCTATAACCTTTTTCCTTAACTTTTGACAAACAGTAATGTTTGTACATTGTTCAAATTGGGCATTGTTGGATTCGTTACTGATTCTGTACTCTACTTCTTATAAACCCCGCGTCATTCATTCAGTGACGGATTATAACATAGACAAAAAAGACAATTGTCTTGGACTCGTGGATGAAAAGAGACCCAATTGTCTTCCAAGAAGGCCCGGCGGTGAATTTCAATCAATCTTGATATAGAAATACCACTTGCCTTCTCGATAACGAACAACTTTATATGACGACGGGAGTTTGTTTGCCGCCTCTATTTATCCAGTTAACAAAGCTATCGAAACGCGCCTAGATTGTTATGAATAAAAAGTACCCCGGGATTCGAAAAATTAAATAAATACAGAATTCAACTCAAATTATATTTTTTTCCTCTAGGCATCGAAACATTAACTTTGGAGTTAGAAAAATTGTAATTAAAACCATTGCCTGGGATTGAAGTTTGGATATCCAGCAGATTATATGTGCATAGCTAGAGACATCTGATCTCTTTGGATTACACCATGATAAAAATCTTGAATGGATTTGCCTTATTCATATGGTTTTTACTGTGCTAAATCCGAATCTGCTTTTGGATTTTTTTCAATCACGTCACGTTTCGAAGTTATGCACATCGAAATTGCAATATTAAAGTAATGAGTGTGAAGAGAAGCGGCTGCAGTGTTAAAGAATCCATATTTTTGAGCCACAAGGAAATTTACCTGGCCCCAAACTGAATAATTGAAAAGTGTTTTATTGAAAAATAAATTGTATGGCGGAATGGTACATTCGCACAGGCCAACCATCAGATCATGAAACGGAATCAAAAGAGAGAAATAAATTTTTCTGTTGGGGGTGGGGGGGTGGGGTGTTTGAGGGTCCTTAAAAACCTTAATTACTCCAAAATGGCTCTTCGCAGCCAAACAGTTTCTTTTCAAAAAAGGTTTGTCTCAATGAGAGGAGGCCGTTCATGTCGTTTTTATTATGTCTGAGTCAATGAAATGAATGCTTCTGCCATTTCTTGAGTTTTAGAAAAAAAATTAATTTCTCTAAAAAGGCTTAGCCCATTTCCATGAAAAACACGTCAATGTATAGTTTAAGGATCTCTCTAAGTATGAATTAAGTAAAAATTAAAAAAAATAAAAAATTTCTATCGGGGAAGGGGGAGGGGGTTGAGGGGTAGGGATTGTTAACAACTCCAAAACCTACTCATCAGAGCCAAACAAGTCATTTACAAAAAAAAATTAATATCTCTAGCCACACTGATCTTCCCCTGAGTGGATGCCTCCTTACCGTTCTCAAATCTATCTTTGTCCCCATTCTCACCTACGGTCATGAGTCTTGGGTAATGACCGAAAGAGTGCGATCGCGGGTACAAGCGGCAGAAATAAGATTTCTGAGAGGTGTGGCAGGTATTACCCTACTAGATAAAGTGCACAGCAGCACAATAAAAGAGTCTTTAAATGTTGAGCCGCTACTTCTCCGCATTGAGAGATCTCAGTTGCGCTAGTATGGCCAAGTGATAAGGATGTCGCACTAGTACCAGGTGGCTAGACTACATGGAGAATCTGGGTTCGAGTTGCTTGGGTATTACCAGAGAGGATATGCGCCTGATGGCGGAAGATCGCGATCGCTGGAGATCCTCCATAGGACTGCTACCCCCGCGACCCTAACGGATAAGCGGGTTTGAAAAGTAAGTAAGTAAGTATTAATATCTCTAAAAAGTCTTACCCATAAAAAATACCCAAAAGAACAATTTAAGATACCCTCCCAGTATGTATAATTTTTATTTGATTCTGATATTTGCCATTTCAGACGAGTTAGCTGCCCAAAATTAGTTACGTACAGAGGGATTTTTTTTTTCTAAATTTCAACATATCTTTTCGAATCATGAGTTTTAAGTCGTTCAACATATCTTTAAGTCGGTGTGAGAAAAAAAATTTGAGTTTCGGACACGAACACAGGACTTCTCTCTTAGTGAGTGGTAGGGCAACAAGAAATCTGTGGTGATAGAAAAAAAATTGAGGTCAGATACGGATTCAGCAGAAAAAAATCATAAGAATCAGTTCTTATCGTTAAAGATGTCTAAAAATTATTTTTAGTTGGCCTGTGTTGTCAGTGTCGAAACGTACTGCGCCAGGTATTTTGCCAATGGTCCACATAATAGAAATCAGAGTTACACTATGGATGAGATAAGAAATTATCGACTCAAGGATCTCAGCTTTTGGGTCGTTTTCATTCTTCAAACCTGAGCCCTTAACGCGAACTGCTTTAAACACCACTTCATGCATTTTAACGATAAGCTAGATGGAACCCGCCAAAATTTGACGGCAAACAACTGTGTGGTTTCATAACAATCATAAACAATCCTCTCCACAAAGATGTCACAATCAAGAACTTTGCTAGCATTGATGATCAAATTAACAACAATTACATACAACATTAACGACGATAACAATGATCAATGCGCATGCGCAGAAGTGCCGTTTTGCTCTTAAAAAAAGTGCTTTGCGTTTTAATATATAGGATATTTTCTGCTGTTTGATTCCACGAATATCTCAACGTCATTCCCGTATTTAAACCTTGACACATACCAATTACGCGCTGATCATCGTAAAATATAGACTTTATCAGAAAATCGTCAGTTTGGACTGAACATCCAAATTATCTGACACTAGCTTGAATATAATTTCGTAAATGTTTCGTCAAACTCCAGGGATGAAATGAATGGCTTGTGAACAAAAGATTTCAAATTTTTCCTCGAACTCGAAGGAGTGTTCACCATTTGTTCGTTCTTTTAACAGAGATATTAAACAAAACTGCTGTTAAATTCTATATAAGATATACTTTGATGGCCAAATTATAAGTGAATTTAACGAATCTCTTAAAACGAATTCTATTTATCAAGAGCAATAAAAAAAAATTGAAAACTCGCTGGACCAAGTGTATAGTCCGAAACGGAGAAAGTTGGAATATAGAAAAGAGTTTTTACAAAAATAAATGTTTAAGTACCATTTTAACCTTACTTATCAAATAATCGTGGTATTATGATATTCGTCTGATTTTTGTGGATGAGCCAATGAAATGACACGCCCCAACCCAAATGTTTTGTTGTTTACTTTAAAGTAAAAATTTGTTAACTGGATGAATCTGTATTCTTTTCCCCAAGAAAGTGTAATTTTAAAAGTAGCCAAGAAAGTGTAATTTTATTTGCAAATTTTTTCGATGACTGATGGTTATAGACGATTATTTTACACATTCAAACTCATTTAAAGTGTTCTATTTGCAATTATTCTTTCTGCCTTTGTAATTCTTAATAAACTCTCTTTTGAAGAAAAAAAAGAAACAGGAAAAATAATTCCAGTCTGGGATCAAACAGAGACCTTCGAGTAATTTAGCACCATAAACTCAGGTAGCTTAATGGTAAGAGCATCGGACGCCATTGCGAGACTAGAAATTTCTTTCTTCTTTTTTTTTTTTTTTTTTTTCATCTTTAATATTGTAATTTATTAATATATCGTGCAAACGTCTTGAAAAGCGTTTTTGTCTTCTTCTTTAGCTGTCCAAGTTTTTTTTCTGATTTCATATTATTTTTAAAAGATCGTTTTAGATTCTGTAAATATTTTATTTCAATCAAGGTCATTTGGACGAGAACTTGGAATCAATTCGCTTATCTCGTGCTCAGTTTCTATGACTGATTTTTGGATTTAGTAACAGATGTTTCTGAACATATAATAATAAACGTAACGAATAATAAAACATAAGATTAATTGATTATGGAGGAAATAAAACTTTTAAATTTCCCTTTGTCATATAAACAACAATGAATCTTTTTGACAAAGATTGATTTATGCAAAAAAATTTTCATAATCTGTATTCTTTGCATTCAGTAAAAATTATGTGCAGAATTCAAGAATAGCAGAGACAGCAGATCTAAAATTCAAACGTAAAATGCTATGGTGGTTTGGGATAACATTTCAAATTAGAAGTGGTTTAAAGAATCGTATGATGTTGTGCTTTCCTAATAAAGGGAATAATAACGCGTGCTTAGCATCTATTTTTATGAAAAATTCTTCATGCACATTCGATTTATCCGTCCCAAAGATAACAAATATCCCGCGACTCTAGTCCTCAAACTTTTCCCTTTCAACTTAGAATGGCCGCTTTCAGCGTAACAGTTGGGATGATTGATATTTTGGGAGCGGAGAAATCGCAATGCCCATAAAGTATTTTTAAAAAGTATGAACTTTATATGTTACCATTTACTTACTTTTTAGCTTTGATTTCCGAAATCGTGCGTTTTTCCTGAATTAGATAATACCTCTGGGGCACTAAAATATACAATTATTTGAATATGTACACTATATGATGAAACGAATCAAGAAACCTTTATACGCTGCTTCTTCTGCAAAGAAATAAAACAATTAATATGGCATGGATCCATCACTTTAAAGGCTGTCTATTAATTTTTAAAATGTTACAATTTTTGTATACTATTCTTCCAAACAGTAGTAGTCAGTTCTTTCACCGATGTGTCTCACGAATTGTCTAGGATCGGGATAAGCTTCCGTGGTTTATGAGAAACAGCCCCAAGCCATTATGCCCATCACCAAACTCGACTTTTGATACAAAACAGTCGGGTAAGTACGGTTCACCCAGCATTTTCCACACATGTATCTGTTCAGATAATGTAGCTGAAGGTTCAATTTTCGACGATCGTTGCGATGGCATTGGTTGTGTTAATTCTCAGTTTTTATGCAGCTGCTCAGCCATGCAAATCCTAACTTCGGATTCTAGACGGGTTCTCTCGGTGTTGACTTTGAGTGGAATTTCTGTGGATTCCATGCTATTCTGTTTCACCGCTCTCTTGAGTATTCAGAAGTTCCTGTCTATCAGTCGGCATGATCTACCAGGTCGTGAATGTACAGCCTTAACCCCTACGCCTTTTCACATTATAATGACATCAATGATACATGCCCCTCGTGTAATATCGAAGAATTTTCAGGAGTAGATTTCCCACATCGTAATATCTAATCACTTCACCACGTTCAAAGTCATTTAGTTCGCGTTTTCCTATTTTCTTACCATTTCAGCTTTACAATGGCATCTCTCTGAACTCATCTTTTTATATCTGTGTGGTTCCGGATATTTTTAATCATACAGCGTATTTAGAAAATCAGTTTTTATTTTAAAAAAAATTATATCCTTCAAATTACTTCCCTTTCACACGACTAAAAATCTTCCTGGTTGAATATCAGACCATTGTACTTCTGCTTCACGACGATCACTCAAAAGTAACTCTGCAGCGGAAAAATACACTGTCTGTATTGTTATGGCAGCATGATGTCGTGCATACAATTATTGCCATTTCCATGGAAACTATGCAATTCAGGACATATGTTAATATGAACTTTTTTGTTACTTTTCTTGTGAGGAATCACCCCCTGAAATTTGTCTCTATTACCAAAAATAAGACGCCACCGCTTTTCCACAACAAGGTTTATTCACCATGAATACGTATTTTGAGTGTTACGCACTCATTTTTCAACATGACTGAGGCATACAATCGACAATCGAACAGTGAGGTGTATATTTCTTCAGATGGGACGAAAGCAGCGCTTTCACAAAGCTCATCGAACCAGAATAAATTCCAAATGAAATACACTGAGATAGTCAAGAAGGCTAACCAACCCAAGCGGTCTTCCATATTATACAAAAAAGAAAATAAGATTGACGATTGTCAGAAACAAAATACAAACGAAATAAAAAGAACAAGGAGAAAGAAGATTATCACATCTTCCAGTAGTCCGGGAAAGAAATGTTGCTGATGTCTTCAAAGTTGATGTCAAGAATGTGCCTCGGTTTTCTATAGTTCATATGCCACTTCATATCCATTGAGTTCTTCAGTATTCCAGTCACTAGGTCATTGTCGTGAATCTTCATCTTCTGCACCATAATCAAAAGGAGGTCCTGTATAAATTTTCCGATGTAGGCCATGTTTAAATCTGAATGGATGGATTGGTTCTTCACAGTCCTTCTGTCAAGCTGGGCAATGGTCCTCAGAGTTACATTCTGGAATGACTGTAGCTCGCTCCATCTGCTTCTACTGATAGTCGCCCACGCAGGCATGCCATAGAGGAGTATGGTCCGAATAATCGACTTGTACAGAAGTAACTTACTGTCGATGCTGAGGGTGCTGTTGCGGCCCAGGAGAGCTATGAGACTGTACTTAGCCCTCTTCGCTTAGTTCAGAGCGTAGTCATGTGACGATTCCACGAGAGTCTTGAGTCGATGATAACGCCAAGATATTTGTAGTTGTCTACCCAGTCCAGTTTCTTATTGAATAGAACAAGAGAATCTGAGGGACGCTTGAACTTTCTGTTGAAGTACATAGCCTTGCACTTTTCGACATTAAGGTTCAGCTTCCAGCAGTTAAACCAGTCTTCGAACATCTTCAAGGCGTGCTGTAGACGAGTGATAACGTGAGCCGCCTTATGTGCCCATGTCATAATGGCAGTATCGTCAGCATAGAAATATAGATTACAATTTTTGGGTTTCGGGAAATCATGCACAAAATAATTAAATAGCACGGGCCCGAGGACAGAACCTTGATAGACAAGGCCTTTACAACTTGGGGCGTCGATAGATTTTCACCAACTTTAGCTTGGTAGGACCTGTCGAGGCATACAATGCCAACAGGCCATTTACTGTATATACATACCTAACCAATCAGGTTCCAATTACACAGATACATGGAAGGTTTAAGGTCCAGTCAGATAAATTATCCTGTACAGTGATTTATACTTATTTTTAAGTGTAGTACAAGCCAATAAGGTAAATTATAATGCATCAGATAAAAGGTAATATACATTCAGTGACTCAAGCATATATTGCAACGGCCGATAAAATAAATAATCATAAAAAATACATAAAATAGATTTATTTTATCGGCCGTTGCAATATATGCTTGAGTCACTGAATGTATATTACCTTTAATCTGCTGCATTATAATTTACCTTATTGGCTTGTACTACACTTAAAAAAAACTATAAATCACTGTACAGGATAATTTATCTGATTGGACCTTAAACTTTCCATGTATCTGTGTAATTGGAACCTGATTGGTTAGCTATGTATATAAATGGCCTGTTGGCATTGTATGCCTCAGGAGAAATGTTCCCAAAAGACGGGAAACTCCATGGAAGAAAATAAGGTAAGAGAAAATTTTCAACCTATCTCGCTTGTTAACAAAGTGCATGGACTGGAGTCCATGTAAATAAGTGATGATCAAAACTATTCGACAAACGGTGGCAACAAAAGAAGCCATTCCGACGGAAGTGATGGAGAAGTGGAAGACAGTGCCTGGCCAGTTGTTCGTAGCAAAAAACCCAGAACGGGGACGAGGACGGAAAATTCCCAGATTAAGGTAAGTGAAAAGAGAGCTATTTACATTCCCCCTATTATCGTTAGACATCACGGGAAACCGATTAAGGAAGTGCTAAATGAGATAAAAAATCACGTAACGTTAGATAAGATTACTGCACATACAGGACGCTCAGACGCTATCAAGGTTAAATGCCACGATGAGGAAACTCATAAAACCCTCGTGTCATGAATCAAAATGAATGGTGTGCTTAAAATCCAGCATCATCAGCTCAAGTCTGAGAAACTGTTAAAATACGTTGTCCGTAATGTAGATATAACCTATGTCATGGACGATTTTTGCGCAGAGCTTAGAAACGCTAACTACTTCCCCGATAAGGCAGTTAGACTTAAAAAAGCAAATGGTGCAGTTGAGATGCCAATGGTCCTGGTTCTCCTACAAAACACTGAGCACAATAAATCTTTCCTAAATTTAAAGCGCATTGGTCCACTTGCTGTAACAGTTGAATTGCTTAGGGACAACAAGAAGCCCTTACAATGTTACAGTTGTTTACGTTGTGGGCACGTGTCCCAGGGCTGCACCGAGTCGCCGCGTTGCAACAAGTACGCGGTCGACCACCAGTCAAGGGACTGCACCAATATAAAAGGAGGGACTACACCCTCCTAAATGTATTCGATGTGAAGGCTAGCACACATCGAGTTATACAAAGTGTCCCAAATACCCACAAGTTAAAAGAAGTTCCAAAGTAGCTGAAGGAAGAAGTTTTGCTTCGGTTGCTTCTGCTTCTATTGGTAAGGGAGTCGCTGACCACGACGAATTCAAAGGTATCTGGGTAACCTAATGAATATGTTAAAGGATAGTGGCGAAGTGTTGCCACAGACCACTCAAACTGAGACAAGGGAATAATCATGGATAGACATCCCTACAAAGTTATAAATCAAGGTAAGCTACGTTGCACTATATAGAATGCGAGGGGGGTCCCTCGTAAGCGTTTCGAATTTTATGATTTCCTTACAAGCTGGAACATCGATGTTGCCTTCTTGTGCGAAATCCATCTCAAACAGAGTAATGCTTTCAATCTACCAGGGTACTATCTTTACCGAAAAGATAGGCCCCCTAAAAAAGCTTCAGATCCAGCCTCTGGTGGGGTAGCTATTGTTGTTAAAAGAGGTATTAATCACACTAAGATTGTCACACCTAACCTTGTCAATATGGAAGCAGTTTCCATTGTCAATGAAGATGCTGATCTTGGAGAGGTCAAGTTTACTTCCCTGTACAACCCACCCAGGCACAAGTTAGACCCTCGCGACTTAGATGAACTACTGTCTGAGCCCACCACAGTCGTTATGGTGGGTGATTTGAATGCGAAACACCCACACTGGAACTCCAGATGCACTAATCAAAGTGGCTTGGTACTTTATAGGTACATGGTAGATCAGATCGACACTTCCGTTATTAACTCTTGAAGATACATACTACTGTGATCACTCACCCGCTAATGACGTGCTCGACATTGCTGTTCTCAAGGGGTTTTTCAAACTCTATAATATTTTTACAGTAAATGCCTTATCATCTGATCACTTACCAGTTGCACTAAATTTTGAGGGGATAAATATCGACCTGAGAATAAATATTCGTTATAAGCAGGACTGAAAATTTTTTAGAGAACTTATGAACGACAGTAACATTCCTTATCAGGATCCCGTCACCAGCAGTTACATTGACGAAAATATCAAAAACGTCACTCACTCCATCAAGATGGCTACAAATGCTAGTGCTACTCCGGTGGATTGCAAGCGGCCAGATCATCTGGAACTTCCTCCCTCCATCTGGCAACTCATCCACGAAAACAACACCTTCAGAAATTTTTGGCAGCGTACCAGGTTTTTCCACTTCAAGACGAAGTACAACAGGCTATCCCGCAAGGTAAGTGAGCAGATTAAGGATTTAAGGAATCAAAGATGGAACGACAAAATTAAAAGCAAAGATGGGACGACAATTTAAGGTTCGACTCTCTCTGGAGTACGGTCAGGGCCCTTAAAAGCAACAGAACTATTGTTCTCCCTCCTCTGCTTACGGAGGGTGGCGATTTTGTTAGTAATGACCAGAACAAAGCACAAATTATCGCCGATTCACTGAAGAGCCAATTCTCTACGCCCAAAGAAGATGATCTAGTCAATATTACTCGTGAGGTCAAAGACGTGTGTGACAAGTATGGCCACACCCAGCGCGCTCTTGCCTCTCCTGATGTCATTGGCACCTCTGAGATATTGGACATCATAAAGCGCCTGAAAAGCAAAAAGGCAGCCGGCATCGACACCATTACCAACAGTGCTCTCAAGAATTTGCCTCCCAGTGTTATCTGCATCATCACCAAGGTCATGAATGACTGCTGGCTTAGCGGCCATTTCCCTAGTGCCTGGAAGGACTCAGTCATCATCACCATTCCTAAGCCTGGACTGGATCCTGCTCTTCCCACAAGTTACAGGCCCATTAGCTTGTTGCCTATGCTTTCTAAGGTTTTTGAGCGCACTATACTCAAGAGGTTCAACGACCACTGCGAGGTAAACAACCTCATTCGTAGCGAGCAGTTTGGCTTCCGTCTAGGCCACTCTTGTCAGCTTCAGTTATGGAGGCTTGTTACTGATTTAAACGGTCCTCTCAACCTCTCTATGTTTGGTGGTCTCGTTCTTCTCGATGTCCAAAAGGCCTCTGACCAAGTCTGGCATGATGGACTCATTTACAAAATGATTACCTACGGGTTCCCTGACGATCTAATTGCTCTGGTTCGCTCCTTCCTGTCAAAGAGGACTTTTTGTGTTAAGATTGGAGACTCCTTGTCTGAATCCTGCGATGTTAATGCTTGTGTACCCCACGGCTCTGTCTTGGGGCCAGCCTTATTCAACTTCTTTATCCACGACTTTCCCAGTTTTGCAGTGTGTAATCTTTTACTTGTTTGCTGACGACGGGTCCATCATGACCTGGGCACGAAACCCAGCACATGTCATAGATTAACGGTCCGAATTAAAATGCACTGCTATTTCAATAGTTGTAAAAAGGCACAAAAACAAAATATTTCAATAGATCTAAATTAATTTCATTTTTTCTGCCATTGTATTGTGCTTATGCAATATCAAATTATTAAATAACGTCCATTTCTACAATATTGTTGCCTTTTATTTACTTAAGTTAACTTTCATCCTATTTGGACATCTTCAGTAGTTTTTGTTTTTTTTTTAAAAGTAAGTATTGAATGGTCTTATGAGGATTTTTATCCGACAAACCTCAGATGTTTAAATTAAACCCGCCCTTCCATGTCCACAGTGAGGCAATTGGTTGGCGCAGTTGGTTGGCGCGTCTGCACCGTGAGCAGAAGGTTCCGGGTTCGAATTCAGGTTGTGGAATTTTATTTCCTGTTTTCGTCTATTTTTTTTTAAACTGAAAATCTGTTGATGTTTTAAATTCCATAAATGGTTGTTATTGACAGTGTTTTTTACTTTTGATGATTATAGTCTTGTCTTTGTTAAGATATAGTTTCTTTTTCTTGAATATAGATTATATACTTTTCTTAATTTGTATTTATTATTTTTAATTTTTAAACATTAATTACATATTTATCTTAGTCTTTTGTTTTTCCTCAAAATTTGTTGTTTTTTTTTCTTCTTTTAAAATTTGGTTAAATGGTAGGTTACTTCTATTAATTCCATTTTATTTAATATTTGTTGTGGGTAGTATTTGATTTAACATAAAAATAAGTAAGTTTTCAATTATTAGAATTTCTCTCTTATCACTAACATTGTAGATTAATTTACATGTTTCTTCAAAGGACCCAATTGTGTGTTTACATAATAAAATATGTTCTGCTTACTTGAAATTTTGTAAGGCACTTTTGATATAATAGAAATGTTCTTTGAATCTAGTTTCTAGATTTCGGTAAGTTTTTTCGATATAAATCTTATACATTTTTTGCATTTTATTTCATATATTCCACTTTTTTCTTTTTCCATAATTTCTCTTTTATTTTCCAATAAATATATTAACTTGTTTTTGTATCTGAAAGTCACTTCTACTTCTTTCTTTTGGTATTCTTTTTTTAATTTTGTACCTTATATTTCCTTAAAATGTTAGACATATTCTTTTTTTTTTTTTCTTTTGGACGTATGCAGTTTCTCTGTTGTTTTTCTCTAATTTCTGTTGCTATTTTTAAATATTATTTTATTCATTTGATCCATTTCCAATATTTGTAGCCATTTCCAATTCCGATTTCTTTTATTGTTTCTAGTTCTTTTTCTCTATCTTCTTCTTTCATCGGAAATTTTAGTGTCCTGTTGATTTAAGTTCCGGAATGTTGAATATTTATGGCTCCATGGTTGGTTAGAATTTCTATGTATGATGTTTATAGTTGTTGTAGGTTTTCTATAAATGTTGTATTCTAGTATTGCTTTATTATTTTCTTTTTTTTTTTTAACTTTATCGTTATGTGCAGAAAATTCAGTTCGTTGTCTTTTTCTTCTTCGTATGTGAATTTGATTTTATCATCTAATTGGTTCAGCCATTATTACCAGCTTATCTTACAGTGTCCTCTTCTAGTCCGCCACTACTATATGTAACTTTAGCCGGCTCACCACTCCTTATGACCGCATAATTCGTAAGACAATCTGGATCCGTAACTCAAGCTTGCTGTCGTTACATTTTATCTGCAATAATACCTATTAAAAACATTGCGTTAATTTCTGAAATTATACATACTCTTAGGTGTGCTGATCACCCAGACTCTTTTATAAAAGACTGGTTTTGTACAGGCACAGCCCTACAATCACTCTTATCATTGTAAGCTATGGTACCCGTACCCGATACCGTTCAAACTAGTGATGTCAAGATCCGGATAATTCAAGATCCGGATATCCGAATCTTTTTTTCGGATCTTGCTCCGAGATCCGAAATTCGGATCCTTTATCAGAAAATGTGTATATGCAAATTTTTTTATATATAACCACCTTATAACGTGTCTCAAAGTCAAAAGACTGCTTAATGTAATCAACAATCAAAATCATCATAAAATAAAATTAGCTTTAATTTAACAAATCTATAGTTTTCGTTTTAGTTAGAATTGTACGATATCCCCCCAATCTATATGGACTCGACTATTGCGACTGTGATCCATAATAGGATCCATAATAACTCTTAATACGCATCCAGTTAAAGGATCCGAAATCCGACATTGGAATTCCGGATCCGAGATCCGAATACGAGACCTGGATCCGGATATTTCTAGATCCGAATCCGGATATTTTCAGATCCGGATCAGAAATCCGGATCCAACGGACATCACTAGTTCAAACCATCTGTATAAGACTGAAGTTCCTCATCGTCCATATTAGTCCATATACCGTCATTTCTCTTTGCAATCAATTACCTCTCTACTACACATCCTGCCATTGTAAAGACTTTTGTATTCATTACAAACGCCTTTTAATTGTTATTTAAGCTGTCAAAGTCATGCTTAGTTCTATCGTTTCCCTATAATAATAATAATAATAATAATAATAATAATAATAATAATAATAATAATTTCATTATCTTATTTTATAAAATAAAACTCATTACCGTCACAATAATAAAACCCTTTATTTCATGACTCTTTCTTCTTCTTTTTTAATTTTTAAACGTGATGAAGAAGACGAAAGTCATTTGATTAGTCACGGGCTTAAAGTTGTTGTGTAATATAAAATTCCGATTATGACATTATTTTTTTCCGCCTCACTAATTTTTTTGGAGTCAATTCAATGAATATATCCCATATTATCCTTTAATCTCCTTGGCAAATTTTTGCCCACTTAATCACGTAAACAATTAAAATTGCACAACAATGTCGGAATTTTTCCTGTGTTCCTCGTGGACTTTTTTTTGTGCTTTTACCATTCGATGATTGTTAGGGAAAAGTTTTAAATTGAGACTTAGCGAATTCTTCCAGGTTATTACATAACCGTTAAACTGTAATCTGAAACTGTATTAAATCATCTACGCCGTAATTTATTCGGTAAGTTTAAATGACATTTCGATAAATATCATTCAAATTAAAAAATTATTTAGAACTTGTTATAAAAATAAAGAGCTAAACAGATTAGATAAAATTAACGCGTCCCAGATAAGTCGAACAATTTCATATTCTGTTACCAAATTATTCAACAATATTATTATTATTGTGGATACTCTTGTTACTTTTGCTGATTATGAAGTTAAAAGTTTATTCTATTTCAGTAAACGCTATCCACTAATTTCATTTCTCGTAAGTCCTATTAGATTTGCTAATAAGATAAACAAACACATAAAATAATATGGGGGATGTGCCAGTTGAGAATTATACAAAGTCCATGCGAATTATTCCGTCTTTTTCTTTTGAAGAATATAAAAGAAAATAACTTGCTATTCATGTAACTGTTCCTTCATTTCACTTCAACGGTTCGAATAAAGATAGTTTCTATGGAAGTGGCTAACGTTGGGTAAATACTTCGATTAAAACGAATCATGCATCGTTGACCTCCATTTGGATGTATGTTAATGACTTTTTTTCTCATTGTCTCGCCGTTTCATTAAAGTCGCCAAAGCCTCCGACGTCCCCTCCCAAACACCATCGCCACATTATGTTATTAACTAGTTTTGGCTCTTTTCCAAAGAAAATCATTGGCTTTAGTGAAGAAACCTCAATGAGAAAAGGGAAATATGGATTATGAGAAAAAGTAAGAAAGAACGTAGAATAATCATGTGAAAGAGGGATTTTAGTGCAAAATACTACTACAACAGGACGTCCTTTTTAGTTAGCAATTTGTTAAATTCACTCGTAAGGTCACGTAAACAAAATTCTCGCTAATGAGATTATTGTTATTATTATTATTATTATTATTATTATTATTATTATTATTATTATTATTATGG
>JAHWFO010041365.1:688740-702730 GCA_023313115.1 Rhysida immarginata | reverse complement strand
AAGTTCCATAAATTATCATAACTATAATGCAATCGAGGCCTGTTCGGGGAGGGGTGAGGAGGCAAATGACCTGTTTGCTCTCCCTCCCTCTCTCCCCCAGTGGATTGCTAGTTAGTGATGACCGGAATTGGTACTTTAAATATCGATTCCTTCTTAAAGTATTTAGAATTGTTTTGCGCAAAATTCTGATGATGGATTGAAAGAGAAAAAAAATAGATTTGAAAACGGAGAGCTTGGCTTTGTTTCCTAGCTCATGTTTCGTTACCACGGATCGCCACAGCTCACGTCTGACGCATCTTGCTGCTTGTTATTAGGTATAAGCACAATTCTTAAGATGTGTGATTAAGAAATGTGTTTTGATTAGTGGATTCTTTTTTAAGGACTTGAGATATTTCGAAATAATCAGAATAATATATGTATTATTGTTAAGCGGCACACAAAGTGTTAAGGTTGCGTGGGAGGGTTGTGGTCTAGCAATAAAATGCGGAATCGTTCAACATCGAATTGCAAATCTTTATATTGCAAAATTTGAATTCATTTTGGCATCGCTCATAACAGTTATGCCAATGACTCTTACAGTATTTTCTTCCGCTACAGTTATGAAGGTCTTTGTGGCTAAGTGTTTATCAGTTTGTATTATACAGGGTGCTTTTGAAAAGGATGTCGTGAAATACTATCGATGTTCTGCATCTTAAAATAAACACAAGTTTCCTCATATGTTTTGTCGAAATTGCATTCCTTAAAGGAGTAAACAGCTCGTGAAGTTTGGTTAAAGTCCGCCCATAACGTAAATAAAAGCGCATGAAAAAAAGTAAACACCACCACGTGTTCCATTAATAGGCTTCTGCGAACTACCTGTGCACTAATGTGTTGGCCCTAAACTCAACCACTCTCACAGGAAAGCCAAATTAGGCTAATGGAAAGTGCGTGATCGAAAACATACTTCAATTAAACATGCTTTTGATCACGCAGTTTCCATTAGCCTAATTTGGCTTTCCTGTCGGAGTGGTTGAGTTTAGGGCCAACACATTAGTGCACAGGTAGTTCGCAGAAGCCTATTAATGGAACACATGGTGGTGTTTACTTTTTTGCATGCGCTTTTGTTTACGTTATGGGCGGAGTTTAACCAAACTTCACGAGCTATTTATCGTCCTCGGTGGCTTAGGGGTTGCGTGATCGCCTCTGATGCCCGAGGACGCGGGTTCGACCGGCCGGCCGGCCGAGGACGACGAGGATTTTTTCAGGGGGAAAATTCTGAGATCACGCACTTCCTTCGGAAGGGAAGTAAAGCCGTTGGTCCCGTGTAGTCGTTTGCCGACTGCACGTTAAAGAACCCTTGCGAGGCAAAATTTGTGGCCCCTATAACGCCGTCCTGAAATGACCATGGCAGTTGAAAAGGACGTTAATACCAAACAAACCAAACCAAACCACGAGATATTTACTCCTTTAAGGAATGCAGTTTCGACAAAACGTATGAGGAAACTTGTGTTTATTTTAAGGTGCAGAACGTCGCTAGGTATATCACGTATGCCGCATGACCAATAATTGCGCAACGACATTTTGATCAGCTAATTCAGAACTCTTTGTAGTTTTCTTAGTGGAAGTGTCACGTAATTTACTAATGACAAGACAGAAAGGTGTGGAATAGGTAAAAAGAAAAAATAATGTTTAAAACGTAATTAAACAATGTTTCATAAGTCAGGCAAGAATATCTTATTTGATAGTCAACAAGATAATAATTGGATGTCACTCAATGTTGACCTATTTGCGTATTCTACGGGATAACAACACAAGGACGCCTCCAGCTGAGGAGACGATAGGAAGCCCACGATGTCTAAGATGGACCTTTCATCCACGACGGAGGCTGGGAATGAATGGTCTATTAACTAGGACCTTAACGTTATCCTCTCCTTCTGTTGAGGGGTCGGCTGCGTCCCGGACGTCCATGCTGTACGAGGAAACGCCCGGATATAGTCCTCTTAATCGCGACATCCAATAAAATCATTCATTAAAATCACTTAAGCACAATCGCAGCACCTTAAACATAGGATTATTCTCGCGGTGGCCTTGTAGAAGGTTAAAATCTTAAATGTAATCAGAATTGACTTTTCTAAAGTCGATTTAATTTACTGAATCACTACGCTGTTCTTCCTCCATGGCGAATCTTGTTGCCAGAAGTTATTTCGAGGAGTCTTTTGTAAAAGTTAGACTGAGAAGTTTCTAACTCCATTATCTTGCTGGCTCCTTTTGTTTCTCCTCCAATCCGACTCGTCTCGCCTACTTATTCCCATGTTTCGCTGCGAGTCGGCAAAACTGTTTTTGCGATCACCGCGTGTTTACATGACAGTAGGTCTGCTGCAACAATTATACAAACGGAATAAGCAATACTCGCGAGAACGGGAGATGTACAAATTATTCTATTTCCAATGTTTAGGTTTATTAGGTTCGACATCTAATTTATTTTGCAACCTTTTCACGTGACTAATATCTTTACGCATTCCTGAGACAATTCCACATATCTATTATTTTACTCATTCTTGAAACACAAACGTCTATGCCCACAGCGGGATTCGAGCAAGCGACCTGATTTTAAGTTAATGAAAACTGGAAAGCATATGTCCCAGGGCTTTCGTCCACCTGGCTTGAAAGTTATAGTTAGATCCAATATACTTAGCAATTTCCGTAAGTTATAGTTAGATGCAAGAAGTGATACAAAAGACGACCCATAGTGGCTGTTTGGGATGCCCAGACATTGCTTCGCCGATCTTTTCGTTAACTGCATTCAGACTTAGACTAATGCTATTATCTTCTGCATATCTAGACTAATGCATATAATAAATCTGTTGTCCGTCTGTTTGTTTGTATGCGCTTCACTAGACGGGTTTTGATGGAACTTAGTATGGTTATAGCTTAGCCTATAGTCTGAGTCAACATTTAGGGTACTTTTGATCCCGATCAATTAGTTTTTTATTCTATCTTTTTTCTTTGTCTTTCTTTCTTCTATCTATCTTCTATCTATATATCTTCTTCTACACATATAATAAACCATCAAGGAATGACATAACAAAGTAACGAAAAGCTAAACTAAACCATTCACGGAACCATATTTTTCAACCGCCATATGTTAACATTGTAAGTTTCAATGGACCATAATGATGCCATTAAACCACGTACCTTTGAACCAATTTCGGCTATCATTAATTTTACATTATATTCATTTATAACACATCATTCCAAGTTGTTTGATATATTACGTGCCATATTTTAGCATTCAAAGTTGCAATGAACCGTAATGGTTCCACTAAACCAGGTGCCTTTGAACCAATTTCGACTATCATTAATTTTGTTATATTCATTCATGACACATTCCAAGTTGTTTGATATATTACATGCCATATCTTATCATTGAAAATTTTTGACGATGTCATAAGGGGACCATTAGAGCACGTGCCAATGTTTCGATTACAACCGTTTTCAGAATGGTTCATTCCCGGTATCATATTTATCAATTGGCAAAAATAGTAATTAATATCCTCTTCTATCTCGTCATTACGATTTGTTTGATATATTACTTAATATATCTTCCCATTGAAAATTGCTAGGTGGGGGTCGTGAAGGTATCATTTGTACACGTGCTATTGAACCGATTTAGATAATATTTGTGATTGGTTCGTGCCATGTACTATATTCAACAACCGACGAAAACAGATATTGAAAATCTTTCATAGCCTTGTAGGAGTTAAGAGTTACGGACAGACAGACAGACACGTATCTCCACACTGATAGCATAAAGTACCTTTCGGTACTTAATAAACCATTAAGGAATGACATAACCAAGTACCGAAAGGTTAAACTAAACCATTCGCGGAACCATATTTTAAACCGCCCTATGTTAATATTGTAAGTTTCTAATGGACCATAATGATCCATTAAACCACGTACCTTTGAACCAATTTGGATTATCATTAATTTTACCTTATATTCATTTATGACACATCATTACAAGTTGTCTGATATATTAGCATGCCATATCTTAGCATTGAAAGTTCCAATGAACCATAATGGTTCCACTAAACCAGGTTCCTTGAAACCAATTTTGACTGTCGTTAATTTTACGTTATATTTATTCATGACACATCATTCCAATTTGTTTGATATATTACATGCCATGTTGTAGCATTGAAAGTTCCAATGAACCACAATGGTTCTACTAAACCAGGTTCCTTGAAACCAATTTCGACTATCATTAATTTTACATTATAATCATTCATGACACATCATTCCAAGTCGTTTGATATATTACATGCCATATCTTATTGAAAGTATCTGAGGGTGTCATAAGGGTACTATTAGAGCACGTGCCATTGTTTCGATTTCAAACATTTTCAAAATGGTTCATTCCCGGAACCATATAATTAATTGGGGAAAATAGTAATTTATATCCGCGTCTATCTCGTCATTTCGATTTGTTTGATTTATTACTTAATATAACTTCCCATTGAAAATTGCTTGGCGGGAAAATTGAGGTACCATTTCCGCACGTGCCAATGAACCTATTTAGATAATAATTGTGATTGGTTCATACCATGAACCATATTCATCGACTGACGAAAACAGATTTTGACAATCTTTCATAGCCTCGGAGGAGTTAGAGTTACGGACGGACAGATAAACAGAGAGACACGTTCCCCCACACTGATAGCATAAAGCACCTTTCGATACTTAATAATAAAACCGAATTTTTCGTGCCTATACATTCACATTCAGATATTGCATAATTTCGCCAAACAAAGAGCCTACATGTTTTTGAAAATGCCAGCTGTTGTAAGATTACTGTTATTGTGGCCCTCCAGATGCTCAGCCTCACATTAAGGGAAAATGGGAATAAAAATAGGAAACATAAGACAGATATGGCATGTTGAAATGCTGTTAGCATAAAATGTTGGTTATTATGGGTGGCTTGGCGTTAGTACAGACATTAAATGGAACCTCATAAGCTTGACTGAGTGAACAGTTTGCTGCGATAACAGCTGCCAGGCTGTCAGGAAAGTTTTCCATTAGTTTTTGAAGTGTTACAGTTGGAATTATGCCACTCTTCCTTAATGTGGTCAATTCTGTCGCTGATATGGATAACTCGAAGCCGACGTTCCAATTCATCCCAATTCATCATCCAATAGATTGTTATTTAGATTTTGAGCAGGCTGTCCAATTCATATCAGCAGTCCACCTCTGTAAAAGAAACTGGAATCGGCCTCTATAGAGCTGATGAAATCGCTGAGGAAAGTTGTGTCTTTTTGGTATAGATAATTTTTAGAACACTTGCCAAGCGTTTTTCCTATTTTTTGATGCCTGGCTCACTTGAATAATGTGCAGCTGTAAAATTTTGTTCGTGTTAAGGAAAAATTCTAACGTAATCGTTGTTATGATATAAAACCGTCTATACAAGTAAAGCTATATAAAAAATTCGCTTGGATGATTCTGGTATTTTGAAGGTACACTTGGCGAATGGTTTTTTTTTGTTTTTTTTATCACGACAGTGCGCTCGCTGCCCGCTCACATAACGCTGAGTGTTGAGCAGTGGAAAAAATTTTTGGGTAAGTTCTGTAAATTGATTCAAATGGAGAATACTTCGAAGGTGAGTAAAGTTTCAAAATGTAATATTAAATGTACAATTTTAATAAATAAATTCCGGTTTCTTTTGGGTGCTCCCTCTGTACAGTCTGCCGCAATATGGGAGCATCGATTTTTTTTAAACGTGTAGATAAGCTTTCGTCTTCGTGAAAAATTAGGCCCAAAACATTACTGGTAATGCCCATCACCAAATTTTATGGCACTAAACATTTATCGAATAAATACACTTCACCCAGCAATCTCCACACCCGCAACTCGCCATCGAATTGCCGGATAGCGTAGCGTTATTCGTCGCTCCATAAGTTTCGTTGCTAGTGCTCTAGCAGGCCCGTAGCCAGGGGGGAGGGGGGTCGACGACCAACCCATTATGGAAAAAGGTCCGTCTCAGTGGAATTTTTGAAAATCGCCCGGGCCCCCCGCCGAAGATATCGGCCCTGTCCACGGCCAAGAAATCGGCCCTGTCTACGGCCAAGAAATCGACCCTGGCTACGGCCCTGTCTAGGGTCCATTTTCGTCGACTTATACACCCATGAACTTGTGCTCGAGCCGCCCGCGCTTGACAACCGATTCTGAAGCGTGTCCGGGATTAAACCATTGATATCCCTTGTTCGGATTTCTGAAATAGATCCAGTTGTTTGTAAGATCCAGTCGTTGTAACTGTACATGGGCAGGAATCAATTGGACCGTTTATTTTGAAAGTGGTGTAAGTCCATTTTTTTAAAAAAATGAGCTATCACGTAATTCGTGCTTATTTTAATGTATATTTTTTATGTATAACCAGTCCATGTTTAATTTCTAAAAAATTCCCATGTTTTGTACAACTTAAAATCGGTCGGTAAATGAAATTACATAATCATCGATTATTAAAGTGGTGTAAGTCCAATTGACAGAGGTAGGTGGCTTAGCAGACGGTTGCCGATTAGTAGTCTGTTATTATTCATTTGTTTTATCTTACGTGCCATATTACGTGCCAAGAGTTGCTAACTTAGGTTATAGAGTTGTTAATTTATTCCATTTGTTTCTTAAAATGGATAACTTCATATTAACATCAGATAGTGATATAGGTAAGAACAAATGGTAAATCAATATTATATTATTATAACAATTGATAATATTTATTTTATTTCATTATAAATAAATTCACACAGACATAAAACCCATGAATATAAACAGAAGAATAATCTTAGGTTCAGAGGATGAAAATAATTCTGCTATGAACAACAAATCAGCGAATCGTAAAAAGAGAAGAAGAATAATAGAGGTGGAATCTTCATCAGATGAAGATAATGTTATTGAGAATTTAGATTCTGTAGAGCATAAGTAAAATCTATCCGTGTCTTGTAATTTTGACAATGTAATTAGCGTCTAAAATTAAATTTTATATCTTGTTATGCGTATTTGTAAACAAAATTGGATTAAAGTGAAGTATATTTTAAGTTATGTTTGATTTTTCAAAATTGAAATTAAAGGATTTTTACAGTTGTCTAATTTTGAAAGTGGTGTATACAGCCTATAAATATATATTATTATAGTCTAATTCGCCTTAAACAAATTGATATAATCAAATTAAATATCGATAAAACAGTAGAAACATTGCCAGACTTCATATAATTTGCCTAAATTTTTTAATTAACAGATATGCTAACCTTTAATTTTCTCGAAACAAGAGAAAATGGACTTACACCAGTTTCAAAATAAACGGTCCAATTCGTGGGGAACTTCTCGGCAGTGCCTGCTCACGAACCCAGTTTTGTGGAGATGCCAATTGACGATGCTTTCGGAAGGGCAAAGTTTTTCCGTTAATCTGCGGGTGCTGATGCTTTGCTACTGTTCGACTAATTCGCCTAAGGGTTCATCTTCGGTAATAGATAGTCGCCCGGGCCTTGATTCGTTTTCGAGGCTGGTGTTGCGTTCGTTTTTCTTAGAAGGTAGCGCGCAACGGCCCGAATTGCGTGTGTTTCGCTAGTTATCTTTAGTTAGGAAACAAAAAACTGGTTGAACGAAATCAATGCAAACATATGAAAATGAAGAAGAGAAGATTCTTAGAAAAATAAGTACAAATTTAATTGGAAATAAAAGAAGAAACATTGAGATACTAGTTGCCAACTTTAGGCTGTTAAAATACGAACGAACTTTGGACTCTATCTGATATTGATATTAATGAAGAAAAAAATGGAAGGAAAAATTCCGCTACCTGGATTCGAACCAGGAATCACGCGTATCACGCTCGTTGCCTCTACACCTCTAAATAACAAAAGTAGGCTCACACGTGCTCGAATCTCTGGAAGTTCAGAAACAGGGAAACGTATGTATTCCTGAAAAGTATGATTCAGAATTTGGCATTATGTAATCAAAAGAAACGACGTCAGACATTGATCTTTCATACCAGAGATGCTTTCAAATATTGTTTCTACAAGTGATTGATTTTGAGGGCGTTTCGACAACCATCTGTAAGTGTGGGTTCTTTTGTATGAAAAACCGTCTGCAATACTTGACAGCCCTTTGTTTAATACAGGAAAACGAAAGGAAAAAATCCGCTGCCTGAGAATCAAGCATTTACGAGCATCCGTCTCGCTATAATCAAAAGTTAAGCATGAGCAGATGGAAGGCACTACAATAGTCGAAACTCAGTCATGTGGATGACGAACATAATGCGACATTAGACCTCAAACTTGACAAAATAAAAGGGACACTTGGTTCAAGGCAATAATGCTCTTTGTTGTTCTCATGACGCAATATAAGTGATCATAACAATAATCATCCGCATTCCAAACACGGATTTAAAAAACTGGGTTTTAGGTAAGCTGACTGGAAACTCCTTCCAGGTAACGAAGCTTTCATTTTACAATAACTTTTAATTTTATGTAGCCTATAAGCAGTCGATATATAATACAGAGCTGACTTGTGAGAGTTACTCAGATTTGTACGATAAAGGAATTGATTATCACCCTATAGTAAATAATAATCCTAAATTCTGTGAAGACCCTCCTTCTACAGCTGGATCCTTAGAGCAAAAAAATAATTTATATACAGGGTGTCACGTAGACAGGACAAAACCGTAAACGAAAGATTAAACATAAACATACTTTATTTAGCAGTGGAAGTGATAGAACTAGCTACAAATCTAACATAAACAAAATGAATCAGTCTTAAAGTCAGAAGTTTATCAAACGCTGATTTAAGGGACAGTACCAAAATTCTACTATTCATATGGCCCGAAATGTCAGTCAGAAATATCGTTGAAGATTCAGTCGAGAAGTTATTATTATTTTATTATTTTATTTAATGGAATCCAATACGTCCATCCAGGGCCTGTATGGCCAGAAGCCGACGAGTTGGGTCCTTGGATGGACCTGGATTGACAACTGCTGTATAATGGTCGCAGCAGCCGGGGGGTAAAGATCGTGCGTCTCTGATGATCGCCCGTCCAGTAACAACCCGTGCCTGATGTTGCTTAACTTCACAGCTAAAGGATGCACTTGACGACCGGCCAAAACTCAAACTTCCCCAGCTTCGGAAAAACGGGCGTAAATGGCTATCACATTCAGAAACATACATGCTCACAGTCGCTCAGACGACGAGCCTAGACTACCGCAAAAAGACACCAAACAGAGTTTTACCTCGTATCACGGAAACAAAGTCTTCCTCTTGAAAATTTCGTCGCACTTAAATAAGACTTTCACACACAAATTTCCTCGACGCCGTCGAGACAGTAGGCGCAGAAACCAAACGGAAAGATACTGACGAGCGGGTCGGGTATCTGACTGCAAATGTTCAATTCATAAAAAAATGTGCACAACCCCCCCTCCCGTATATGGGCTCTTGTGAAGGTTCACTAACCTAACCAGCCAAGATACAGCCTCGTGAATTGCACCAAATCTACATTCTACAGAGGGTTGAGTACGTTACAACTAAACGATTTACATATGCAAATTCTCCAGCCACATGGTTGACAGGGCTACGCGGTCGTGAGGAGTTATAAAGGGGACATCGCTTCATCATCAGTCTTAATCGTTGTACAAACGAAATCGATAGATTTTGGGAAGAATATATAAATGCACTTTCCGACGCGAAGTGGTCCTATTCCATGATTATAAAACAATGCAAATCCAGGGTCTCACCATTTCGAAGGCTAAATCTGTAACATGCTAAATAAAAACAGAAAAACCGCAATACCAGCAACGTTGAACGAACCTGGAGCCTCAAGACAACGGCCCACTCCAAAGCAGAACACCGGAGATTGTAGCCAAAGTCAAGCGTCTCATCTCTGTAGAAAATCCCAAAACTCAAAGGCCTGTCGCAAATAAGGTAGGGGTATCACAGTCAAAGGTACGCAACATAATCTACAAAAATCTCCGACTGGTTAAGCGTCTGAAACCTGGTATGGGTGCATCAGGATAAAGCTGCGACTCATACATCCAAGTCAACGGTCGCCCATTTGCGAACACTGGAACAGGAGATTGGCATACATTCAATTCCGTTTGAAGACGCATCCCCCATGGGTTATTGCGGCTTTTGGACTGCTGAAATGCGCCCTTGGAAGTAGACGACCCCGTACATTGGACGGTCTATGGAAAGCCTGTGAAGAGGGGTGGGCACAGATCGACCTAAATTCTCTGCGGCGAAGTCTTATTGAATAGAAACTGCGTAGTTCGACACCGTGGGCACCAGATAGAACATCACGGAATATGGCGGCGGGGTTCTCATAGATTTATGACGCTTGCAAATCGTTTAGTTGTCACGTACTCAACCCTCTGTACAGGATTACCTAGCCAAGAAAACTACCAATACCATACGAGACTTGTGTCCACTAGACCAGCGCTTCTCAAACTGTGGTACGCGTACCACTGCAATGCACTGGTGATACTTCAAGCCATGCCAAGTGGTACTCATGTGGTCCATTTTAGTGATTATAGTTACTTTTTCTTTGAAGATGATCATTGACAGTGGTACTTGAGGCGTACTAACCCTCACGGAGTGGTACTTGTTTAAAAAAATTTGAGAAGCACATTGTGAAGAACAGCAGACAACTCTTGGAAAACCTTAGCAAACTAAAATTCGAAGATCACTACATGTTCATATTGTTAGATATAATAAACCTATACACTAACATTCCATTCCGAAAGACCATAACCATAATTATACAGCGCCTCACACAGAATAAAATTGAAGAAGACGTTCGCAAGGACATTGGCAACTCGCTCAGGACCCTACGCAATCAGAATTATTTTATGTTCAACAGTGAATTTTACTCCATGGAAAGTGGCGCCATAATGGGTTCGCCCATTAGCGCTACGATGTCCGAAGAATTCATGCAGGCGCTGGAAGATAAATTCATCACTCCACTGATGATAAATTCATGAAGAAAAACTTGTGGTATTCTACGCTAGATACGTAGACGACACGATTATTGTTTTGGACGAATCTATGACGGGCGCAAACCAAATCCTGAACACCTTCAATGGTTTCCACCCCAATATGCCTTATACAATGGAGGAGGAGGAAGAGAGAATAATATTTTTCCTAGACATAACTGTTCGGCGGTAATAGAATGGACTTCAACATATATCGTAAACCCATCATTACCGCACACAGATTGTGAATCACACCACTACCAAATTTTGAATCATCCGCCACAGCACACCAGGATGTTTTTATTTCGGTTCGACGTAAAAATCCATTAAGAAAAGATTCAACGAACATCGCAGGGCGTGGGATGGGAAGTCGGCCTTTTCGGACCACCTCACCCATTTGGACCCATGCACGAGATCATGACGATCCTGAAGTTCAAAAAGGACAAGAGAGTACTGACATATGAAGCACTGGAGATCAGGAAATACACAAAAACCGACGGTGATAAGCTCCTCAACAATCAGAAAAGCTTTGAAAGAAACCAAGTCTTGGACTTTGTGAACGGTATCATAAACTGGAAGAAGCGAACCCCTTGCCAATCAAATGAAACGAACTCCAAAGACCGTATACAGTCACTCCGTTTATAAGAGCAGATTGATGAAACTTTGTCCTATTATATTATTTGAAGAGTGACTCTGCAAAACAAGTTAAATCCAATTCTAAATTAATTTGCAACAACTAGTGCTGACGTTTGACGTCATAGATTCCTACATGTTGGACACTATTTGGTGTAAATCAAGTGAAATTTTTCCTTGTATGAGTGGGGGAAAGTTAGCATGACGGTGCAAAATAAGTTAATTCCACCGCTGTGTTCGGTGCAAATCGTGCTAATTTTTCTAGCCAATCACAAACTGCGAGCGAAGGCTTTCTACACCATTCTTCGTGAGAAGAAGACTGTTCCAGATGTAAAGCTTATTGCCTTTGATCTACAGCAGGTCCAAGTCCTTCTGAAGCTGCCAATTCAAGAGACATTCTATTCACGTCAGCTTGGCCTCTACAACTTTGGGTTATGCGACGTGTCCTCCGACCACTCCTTCTCCTACACTTGGACGGAGAACCAGTCCAAGCGAGGCAGCAACGAAGTAGCCAGCGCTGTATTCCATTATCTCAGTGAAGTTCTCCCCCATGATCCGGAATTCGGTCAATCAGACACATCGTTCTTGCAAGTGATGGTTGCGGCGGCCAAAACAAAAACAATATTATTTTCTAGCCATGCTACAGAGTTGTCTGTACGGAGCGCCCAACAACATACAGAGTGTGATGAAGGTGTCTCTCGTCCGAGGGCATAGTTTCTTGCCGTATGACAGGCTCTTCGGGCACACTCGTCAAGATCTCAAACCAAACGAAACGATCCTAACATTTGCAGAGCACCACCAGGTTTTCAGTGATCATTTCAGTTAAGTGTTTGTGTTTCCTAGAGACTGGGAGGTCTGTGACTAGAAGGCCCGGTATGCACATCATTACAAGAACCTTCCATCCATCCAAACAGCGAAATGAATAGTCCTGTTGAAGAAAACAAAGAAGAAGGGCGGTATGACAGTCACCGTGCGAAACTAGTCAGCTTACCGCGTGGACACTGGAAAGGAATGTACATTAATAAAACGATGAGCCGAGCATAACAGGACCACACTACCTGCAACAGAGCCAAGCAGGCCCATATCCGCTGCCAAAAAGAAGGACATAACACAACTTCTGCAAAGCCTTTGGATCGGAATGGCGGGCTAACGATGATCTCCAGATATAGAAAGAGCTGACCGAATCCATGGAAGTACATGGATTTAACTTGTTTTGCAAAGTCACTCTTCATTTGTAACTTTTCTTCAATAATTTGTCATTTATTTATTATTTTAACCAATCCTATAAGCTTCTTTGTAACCCATATACTACATATTCGGTACTGAGGACCATCCTAATCTTCTGGTTGGAGCCAGTTGGTGTCTGGCCAAGCCAACATTGGCTGCAACCATCTGGCCAACATTTTGCCATCATCTGTACTGCAGTTGCCAACATTATTCATCATGCTTGCCAATATTGTGCCAACATTTTAAAAAATATTGATAAATATTAAGAAATTTAAGGTAATGTAAACAAAAAATTCACAAAAAAACGACAAGTTTAATATACTTTACGTTTGATTTTAAGCTTATTGGAAAACAATTCAGCATTAATTTTGCATTCAGAGGTGAGAATGAGGACAAAGATAGATTTGAAAACAGAGAGCTTGGCTTTATTTCCTAGCTCGCGTTTTGTTACCACGGATCGGCACAATTTTTATCTGACACGGCTTGCTGCACCGATCCGAACGTCCAATTCTATGTCCTGTTGTCCATCGCTCGAAAATGCAGTCCCCAGATACTTGAACTTATCTCAATGGGGCTCCCCTAACATGGAGAGGGCACTAAGCAGGCAGTCTTGAAAGTACCAGAACATCAGTTTTAGCCACACTGATTTTCAGTTCTCTTCACATTTAGGTCCAAACCGTTCTAGTGTATGTTGAAGATCACTGCAAGAAGACCCAAGTAGGCAAAGAGCAACCTCATCACCACACTAACACGCTCATAGCCTCGGCTGCCCCCGTCTATCCAGTTCATAAAGATAACGAACAAGAGAGACCACAATACCACGGACACACATGATAGCAAGCAGTAATTGCCCAAGCACTTCATACTCTTGCAACACTCTCCAGAATTTCTCTCGAGAACTGTCATATGCTTTTCCCACACAACAAGCGTAGACATCTTTTGCATACTATCAGAATTTCTCAAAGATCTGCATTAGAGCGAAGATGTGATCCGTTGTGCTTTGGCCAGGTCGGAAACCACACTGCTCTCTCGAAAGTTTGGTGTCAAGTTCCCAGCGTCTCCTCTCCAGGCACTTCGCATAGACTTTTTCATGAATGCTGAGCAAAGAGATGCCTCGATAGTTGTTGCAATCCCTTCGATCTCCC